>LPNX010763124.1:224628-436208 GCA_001517045.1 Pseudotsuga menziesii
TGGATGACATATTTAGTCCTCCTACATTATTGTTTAAATGTAGAAGATTGGCAAACTAACACATAATTTTGCTTCACAAACTAAGTATGCCAAAGGTCTGTTAGACAAATACAAGATGGTTGATTGTAAAAATTCCTACACCTATGGAGAAAGGGCTGAAACTTTTGGCCAAAGTCAACTCAAAATCAGCAAATGAGTCGATTTTCAGGCAAGTAGTGGGAAGTCTAATCTATCTTACAACCACTAGGCCAGATCTTAGTTTTGCAGTCATCTACATATCCAAATTCATAATACACCCTAAAGTAGAATATTGAACAACAGTGTAAATGATTTTGATATATGTTAAAGGTACAATAGATTTTGGAATATTATACAGTGAAAGTGACGCATCAGTTAACTGGCTCTACAAATTCTGATTGGGCAAGATCAGTGGATGATCAGAAATCAACAACTAGTTATGTATTCAAATTTGGAACAGATGCAGTTTCGCGGGCTGGCACGAAACAACATGTTGTTTCACTTCTTCTACTGAGGCAAAATACAAGGTAGCAACAAAAGGAGCATGTTAGGAAGCTTGGCTTAAAAGAATACTTGGAGATTCAATGCTTGAGCAAACCAAGCCAACAGTTCTTTTTTGTGACAATCAGGGTATTTTAAAATTAATGAAGAATCCAGTTTTTCATGAGCACACTAAACACATTGATGTACATTGTCAGTTTATCAAACAAATAATAGAAGATGACAAGGTTCAACTTCAATATTGTACCACACAGGAGCAGACTGCAGATCTTTTCACCAAGCTACTTGGTCTAGATAAGTTTGTTAAATTTAGAAACAAGTTTGGTATATTTTCCAAAAGGGCCATTAAGGAAGGATGTTAGTGTAATTAATATTTATGATCGTTCTTTAGTAAATAGAATCTTACTTTACGTAAATAAAAGTACATAAAGTACTTTAATATAATGAATAAATTGATGGAAAGATGTTATGTAACTTCTTTCCCTCTTCACTTGTATAAATGTAAGAAGATTTATTTTGATTTTAATTGAGAAAATACTTCGTGGTTCTCTCTTCCAACACATTACACAGTCCAGCTCCTTTTCCAACTCTTTTTCTAGACAAATTTTATGTTGAGATTCCTCATTCGCCCTTAGATGTTAGGAGAGATAGTTCCATCAGACTATGACATACTTGTACCATTTTGTATCACAGATTCTAGATCCACTCTCTCAGTACATCTCTCTCCGATTAACTCTCCAGGATTTAGATTAGATTCATATTTTACTTTCTGCATCTTTCTTTACATAGGAGTTGTTTTAATGCTCCCACTTTGTACTGACATCATTTTGTACCCAACAGTCCCTTTGACCTACTTTAGTGGTCGTTCGGTGGACATTAATAAAATTATCTTATCTCTCTTCTATTCTAGTTTATTTTTGATAGCTACCCACTATGAAATCAAAACTCCCAAGTCCTACATCACTGAAATGTTTTTTCATAATGAAGGTTTTTATGCCAATGCATTTTCAATATTTCCAAATATGGTAACCATGAATATAGACATACATGTCTTGAAAAACTGAGTATAACGAAATAAATGGTAAAATACACTTGGCAAATAATTTTCCAGAAACAGACAAATCAACAGTTTTCTATACTCGGTCAGCATATCCTGAGGTAGCTCAATGATAACTTGTCAACAACACATGACACGATAATAATTCTCCATACCTTTATCCGCAGGTTTTTGGAGTCTGACACACCAGAGTTCTCAAGACTTGAACCACGGATAAGCCCTGATGATTTCCCTGTATTTCAAGAAGATGGTTGAGATAAGCATGGAACAAACAGAAGTAGAAACAACAATTAAACCTCAAGAACTGCTAGTAAGCAAAAATCAAGGCAGCCTTTGTCCAAGCACCAACTTAACATATTTAACATAAATTTGTTCATCGGCATAAATGTTAAATCTTAGAGTGAGAATGTAGGGGCAAATGTCAAAGTATATAATTTCCCCTGTATACCCCCAAGTGATAGAATAATAACTAAAAGAGGACAGAAAGCCACCAGAGTACATTATCAGTAGTCTTTGAAAGAATGTTGATGAGTTGCATAATACAGACTAATCCAGAGTTTAACCAAGCACTCAGGAAGTTTGAAACCATTGGCATCACTACATAGTACAAACCACGACAAGCAGTCCACTGTTTGCAAGGCTGGGAACTCCCAAGAAGTGCAGAACACTAGCATGCTCGTCATCAATTGCAATTTTCTTCCAATTCTCATTGGTTTTTTCTGTAAAGATGCTGAATCTCATCCTATTGGGGCACAGGTTCATATGCTAGCAGTTCTGGCCTTTTAGGACAGGAATTCCCTTGTAACTATGTTGCTAGATCACTGTTACTCTCTTTGTTCCACGATGTATCTCTTTGTTGAAGTTTGTTCCATGAAGTACTATATGATTCATTTCTCAAAATAAAAAATTCTTTAACATCAGTCATAGATTATAGACTAGACTAGACTTCTTGATAACCTCAAACTTTTTTTGCAGGGTGCATATTCTATCTCTTCAGTGTCTTCTGTTCAGTTATGTTTTCTATTTGGTGGTGAGTTTTTCAGGAATACATAAGCATGCAACAACCTGGACAAGAGGATTGATCTTACTTTGTGGAACAGGAAGCACTACCCACTTGGCCATTGCGAAAAAGATCTAAAACATCTCAAGTAATGACATATAACGGTGCCATCACACATCATGGGAACAAGACACACTTGAAGAAAAGGGATATCAATTGGCAGAAAAAATGAGGAGTTTTGAAGCAAAAAGCATCAAAGACACTTGGAATAAATACCGAAAGAGTTTCAATAAATCTGTTTAGTTTCGGTCTAAATGTCCAATCAGCCCAAGGTATATTCTAAACACTTTACTTTTTGGTTTACACAATACACCTTGATGTGCTACAATGCATTAATTTTCAATATTGTTGTAGATATGAATATAGATTCTTAATTTCTAACCTCTTGGTTTTCCAATCAACATTTCTTGGGCAAAATCAAGAACTAATATTCCTTACAAGTTACAAAACATGTATAGAGGGGTTTTGAACATTCCACAAACAACTATGAAAGATCCAATAGATATTCTAAGTGGTTAACAGAGACTTTGACAGACTATAGAACGAGATACTTCAATTGGAACAACAGGCAATGATTAAAACTTCTTACTCATCACAAAGCATATCTATTGCATGTTTTATTAGTAATGGGAAGGTGTGGTCTTCTCATGGTACTCGTAAAGATGTTGTTAACTGAGGCTTGGTAAATTTATTGAAGACACACGAGGTCAACATAAGGGCCCTTCCTCCCATATCCAAATACCACTGGATTTTAGCTTTCAGACATAGGATGTGATGGTGTGATGAAGTTTATGGCTCCGTAGGTGTGGCTTGCCTCATTCATGATTGCTTCCAACCTACAGTCTCGGTTGCATCTAATAATAACAACAGCTTTATGCGGCTCTAGATCAAGTGAGGTCTACCCTACAATAATATTTATGTTGATGTGTGCTACTTCCCTCCAGCCTCATCAAACTTTGTTGTCCATGCAGATTAGAACCCATTCCAAAACCTATACTCTGATAATCAACATTACTATGCGCTTGGGGATATCATTTTACTAGGGAATTTTAATAATCAAACAAGGACTAGAAAGGCTCCCATCCATGACCTCACCAGGACAACTAACATCTTTTTGCACTAGATCCTAGAGATTTTGGCCTTGATAGATGTTCTACTGTTAGGCCCAACCCTGTTACAAAGAATGGGAGATAGCTCTTATAAATAAGTGAGGCTAATGGCCTATATATCCTAAACATGATCCCTCGCTTTCCTAGCTTGTGTCATATATTATGCTATATTAAGTATTTGGTACATAGTAACAGTCCTTGGCTTGGCTCTAACACCAAATACTTAAAATAATATAATATACCAGAGTACACACAATGTATAGCAAATGTAAACATGGAAAACAACTCCAAGATAGATAAAAGAGATGCATTACACAATAACTCCTTAAAGAATAGGAGAAACTCCTCCAAATCCCCAAGACAATCATACATCCAATTCACATAATGACTACATGTCTTCTATATATACATAATCCAACTCACTGCACATCTGGCCCCTGTATTGGGCCGACCCTGTTATAAATACATTTACATTCATTTACCCTCAAATATGCCCCCTCGGGCATCTTGGGATCATACCATATACATATACTCCCTTATATGCCCCCCTTGGGTCATATTAGATACGTTCATGTTTCCTTCGATAGTGGGTAAACCACTTATAAAATCCACATTAATGTATTCCCATAGTCTAGAGGAGACTTGCAAAGGATGCAAATATCTCTGAATTTCTCCCGATTTTTCTGATTTTTTCCAAATTTTTTAGGTTGTCAATTTATTCGAGATTTTTCGAGTCTTTCAAGTCCTAGTTTAGGCTTCCTGATATTTCTTGATATTTTTCCTAATATTTCCAGAGTTCCTTTCTGGACCCTTGGTTATATATGCAGAATATTATGCCCAGAAATAATAGAATATAATATATAACTGAAACATTAATAGTGATTAGATCCTATTCAGAAAAGAGATCTTGGTATCAATAGAGATCTGGCCCATATTTGTGAATACCATAGGAATCTTCCGATTGGGACTAACACCTGTTCAGGATCATACACCATTCATAACCAACCACCACTCCTTGCCAATCATAGCTGCCGATCATAGCCATAGATCATTGCTAGAAGGCCATTGCCGCCAATAGTCCAGTTGTCATAGCCCCCAAAACGATATTTGCAACATTGACCCAAGCCTGCTATTAGAAAGCATGGCTTGGTTGCAAACAAAGCACCTCCAAATGTAATCCTCCACGTGTTTCTCCATCGAGAACAAATTGAAGTATCATTGTAGCTGCTGCAACATTTTCTGCATGTCAAAATGACCTCTGTATAAGGAAGAGTGAGATTTCTTGAGAAGGATATAGGTTGGC
The DNA here is from genome assembly GCA_001517045.1 of Pseudotsuga menziesii. Lineage (NCBI taxonomy): Eukaryota > Viridiplantae > Streptophyta > Pinopsida > Pinales > Pinaceae > Pseudotsuga > Pseudotsuga menziesii. Next base: position 229,677 of record LPNX010763124.1, read on the forward strand.
CCTGTTGGAACACAAAGTCTCAGCTTATAAATAAAGCGTCTTGATGGTGTATTCTAGAAAAGGGGTTTAGTTAGGTCGTTGGATGGATTCCAAGACTGGACCAAAGTAAGAGTATGTGGAGTAAAGGTCTTTCCACTCCTCATATGTTGCACATCTCATATCAAGTATGTGAAAAACCTTGGCAAGAGGTCTACTAAGCAAATCAACAACCTTATTTCAGCTGCCCTTTTATACTTTATGACAAAATGAAATTGTTGGGTAAGGGATACACATTTCAAATAATGTTGAACTTAAATTTAAAATTTTGAATTCAAAATTTGAAGGTGTTGGTGATCAGTATGCAGAGTTGTTTCCTTACCAACTGTGTAATGTCGCCATTGCTCGACTGCTTGAACCAACACATAAAACTCCTTGTTGTAGATGGCTAAACTTTGGCTTCCCCAAAGACGAATTTTCTAATTGGTATGCAATTTTGGCTGTCTTCCCTGTTCAAGAATTATGCAACTTTGACCTTATCCAAGTTTATATGAACACCTAATGAATCCATGGCAAAACCTAGGGGTCGGGGTGATTCCTGCCCAAAAATTGACTTGTTCAATTTATTTTTAGTGCAACTTGTGTTTTCAAAATGGTCCAAGGTTGTGCAGACATGCTCCAAGTGTTTTGCCCAACTTAATCTACAGACCAGCGTAGATCCATCTTAACTATGGATCTATTAAGCACTAAGAGGGATCCAAAAAACAATTGAGATGCAAATCTCTTGATACTTAAAAGATTGCAAGTTGAGATGGATATATAATGGTGTGCTTTATATATATATATATATATATATATATATATATGTATGTATGTATTCTTGGTAATAGGTATCATGCAGCTCACTGTTTGATACTGTGTGTTGATAAAAAAAAACCAGGAATTGTGCCAAATAGAATTGCCTCCGATTTCTATTCTTCTAATAGTTGATATGATTTTGTTTTTATGGCGTTGTTTTAGTTTATATATAAAGATTTGTCAATGATTATTACTTATCTCACATTATGATTAGATTTATTATTATCATAATTTTAGTCTTGTATAACACATTATATTGGGACCAATGGGACAGGCATTACAATCTCTTTAACACTGGGCTGTATAATGCATCTTTATTCTCTTAGTGCAATGAAGATACCATCCAAATAAACAGCAACAAATTTTACTCGGTGACAGTGCAAAATGTCATTGTTGATTCACCTAAAATTGGCAGGGGCATTGGTGAGGCCAAAAGGCGTGACCAGCCACTCATAGAGTCCACACCAAGTGAAAGAGCTATGAAATTACTCACACAAGCAGCAAAGTGCAAGAAGATAATTGTCAAACTGTACACATATGTTCTACACTTTATATCTAAGTTGCATGGGTACCGATACCCGGGGGTCAGGGACATGTACCCGTACCAGGTACATGTACCATCGTACCCGATACAGGAATGGGTACTCCTAGGAGTACTCGGGAGGTCCGGTACCTTGCCCATTGCCCAAGTACCCAGTACTTTCCACTGTCCAGTTGGGTACTGGTACTCGAAAAAAGGCAAAGTACCCCAATTTTGGGTACTTCAGAGGTACTTCCAGCGCAGAAATCTCAACCTGCGGACTTCAAAATCCAAATATTTTTAGAATTTTGAAGTGAAGACAGGGTAGGGTATGGTGGAGCACTCTCCCAAAGATGTCCAAGTCTGCAACCATTTGCTCCAATGACTTCCACAACACGAATAAACAAATTATCTCAGTCTGCTGTTACACAATTTTTTAACAGCAATAGACATACTTATGCAGCTACGCTGTTATAAAATAATAAACCTGTAATTTCAGGTTGGTGCAACAAGCTCCTTACACAAGCCAAACTATTCTTCTTACAAATAACTTTCAGTCTTTGAGGCATATCAAGGCATATGTATCATGATTCATGTCTGACAGTTCTTACATTACATATTCAAATTAAATGTATACAGCGATGTTGCAGATGCTATTGACCTAACATAGATGGATTGAGGAAGCCAAATCAGATATAGCCTATGATGTTTAGTATTTTACTATTTTGTATTTTGTATTTCATGTTCGGAAATGTGGAAAATACCATTTGTCAAATTTTGGAAGTAGGATGACAATAGACATATATCATGATGATGATTCATATCAATATCAATATGCAATTTGAAATTCAAGCAATGTGCAATGCCAATGTGTGTTGCAGTTTACTGTTTACTTGTTGAACAATGAAAACTTAATAATAAATATTAATATATAATATAATTTATAAACTTCAAAATTATAAATATATATATATATAGTACCCCGATGTACCCAAGTACCCTGTTTCAAAAAGTGGTGTACCCGTACCCATAACCGTACGAGTACCCAAGTACCCTGGCAACTTAGCTTTATATTTGGTCAGGTTTATAAAGAAATACAATTGGTGTGTGGGAATATTTTATGAAGAGTTAAGTGAGAAATTTAAATTGACAATTGAGGTAGTTGAAGTGGTAGGTGAGATGTGGAAATATAAAAGTACATCATTAATTAAGTCTCTTGTTACTAAGTCTAAACAATGATTGAGCGGTATAAGGCCCAAAGGGGCATAGTTGAACACTACTGAATCTATCCATAATCCGAACAACTATGTCAGTGTTATAGCCATGCTTTAGTGAGTAATGGTGTGAATTTTTAAAAGGTCCGCTCACAATGAAAAGAAGCCCATAGTGGGTAACAATAAGAGGTAGGTGACAATGTATGTATATAGATAGATAGGCTTAAATCCTGCACATCGACATACGGCTGCCTGAGGCATTAAAGAGATACAATAGATATCCTTCTTTTCACTCCTTTCTTTCCCGCTATAAATTGGTATAGAAAATGTGGTGACGTGCCCTGGATGTCTAACAACTCTCTTCTCTTAGCTTTTTTTGGCCAAAAAATGCTTCCATTTTACTATTAAAATATTCTGATACATAGAGCATTTTTTACAGACAAACACAAGCACAAGCACTAGCAACAGGCGATAAATGCCATTAAAGTATGCAAAATTGCCCTAGATCAGTTAGGTACAAAATATTGCCAATTGGCTATTGGCTGCTCCTGCAATTACTTGAAGCAGACACTAGCAATGAAGGTAAGGGGCTAGTAATAACAGAGATCCTAGATCAAAGACATGGAGTACAGCTGACTAATGAGAATTACGGTCCGGCCCAATAGACCTCTATGGTCTAAGTGATTTATAAACGAAAAGTATGAAGGCAAATATCCTTCCCGAATCCGACGAGAATAAGGTTTATGATTAAACCCTAAGCAATTAGACAGGAAGAGATGAGGATAAAACTGTTCAAGGCCAAAAGATTCCTGCAAGAAGACACACATCTAACATTAGTCTAGGTGAATTGAAACCGGGACCTCTACGAGACAACCTTTGTGCTAAACAATCCACTAGAGGACAGAAAATAAACTCCAAAGAAAATCACCCACCATGCTCTTTTCCAGCAGATCCATGAAATCCGATGAATCCATGAAATCCGATTTATGAAAGTTCGAAATTGACATTGAATTACGGGTCATGATACATTTTACAGAAGAAATTTAAATGCAATCAATCGTTGAGATACAAAAAAACATTCGAGGGGGGAATAAATAAATGGTACCTGGAGTGGAAGCAGAGCATCCCATGGCTGAAAGAGGTCTTGCAGCCGATACAACACGAGACGAGAAGGATGGAGAGTCTGATGGAGAATTTATTTGTATGTGATATAGATTTAGCCTCGAAGTCCCGCGAAATTTCGTTTCCTGCAATTTCAGACGGCTGAGAAATTGAAGTGAATACCAAATGATGGAAGACTTAAAATTCGGTGGGTGGCTTAGTGGACACTAATCAGACCAATATCCTACATTTCGTAACATGAGCGCCCGTGAAACAAGCAGGCATTCACTATTTTAAAGCAAATTCGTAACCCAATGTGGCTATTTTCCAATGTGGATGTTACTTACAACGACACTAAAGAGAGCAGCTAAGACGATGGTTGACTTGTTGACATCCAGGCAGATCTTGAGGGTTCTTGGGACTGAACCGAACATTAACCAGTACTGCAGACCATCCCTTGTCTTATATATGTGCTAGCTGACATGTGTCTCACTATACTACCCACATAGAGGTGAAGTTTGACTTGTTGCTGGATAGGTCCTTCCAACATACTAGGATGTAAATGTGTAATTCCTTCCTGCAACATGGAGTTCACACTTCGTTTTTTTTTTTAAATAATAATAATAAAAAATATTAATAAAAATATGTGTCATAGAAATAAACTAAAATCTTATAATATAATTTAAACATTTATGTGATGTGGGATGTGTTTTGAGGTTGATAATTTTTGTTTTTAATCGGTAACATGATTTGTTGCTGAAAATGAGATTTCTATTGTTAAAATTGCAATTTTTATTGTAAAAATGGATTGAGGACCCTAGATTACCCTTGGGGCACCCAATCTATACAATTCCAATCATTGAAAACTACTCTTTGAACAATTTCCACCTATTTTAGCCAGAACGCTGGTTGGATTTTAGGTGCAAATGCTCTAGAGTTTAGCTTACACCCGTTGTAAACGTAAATGAAAGAGGATAATAAAGTGATGGAGATGTTGACCTTAAACACACTAGAATGGAACCAATCTATAGACTAATAATAAGAGAGAATAAGGATGCTTGCTAAGGTGGTTTAAAGATTATTCAAGAGAATATATGCCTAATATAGGAGATTCTTTGAAATTTGAATTTTAAAATAAAGTTTTTTAAGAAGATATCCAAAGAAAATTTCAAAATTGTAAATAGGAAAATCTCAAAGATAGAAATATGCACATCAATAGCTCGCTACATGGATATCTATAGATTAGGGCATCAATAAATCCAATATTTCTCAGGTTTAAGGTGATCTAATGAATCTAAAGTTCATGATCTAAAGAATGGTGAATCTCAACAATTCTTTTTAAGCTTAAAACTAGAGAAAATGAAGGAGAAAAGTGAAACCTTATTTGTGAACCAAGTGGTTAAGCAACCCCTAAATAAGCATAAAATTTAGAAGACATGCTTAGGTTGATTGACAAACAAGGACGATGGTAGGAAATATCTTTTTTTATTCAAAATGGATTATTGATAAGTTGAATCTGTTTGGCCCAAACGACTAAAGACTCAAATTGATCAGGTTTGAATACAAAGGAAACCTTAAGTAATTGACTTACTAAAGAAGAGAAGTCGGCCAGGTTGCATTGTTTTAGCTATAAAAATCATGACAACAATTTTGTATCTTTTGTTTTTAGTTTCCATTTTGCTTCCATTTACCTTTTTTGTATATTTTTTATGTTTTTAAATGAAAACAAGGCATTATTCATCAAGATGACTACAATGGATGTAATCAATGTTGCCTTTAGAGTCATGTTTTGCTTCTAAACTAGCACTACCTTTAACATCAATTTTATTTGTCGACATTGTGGGTAAGTAAGGGAAAAAATGAAATTTCGCTCCAAGAACACTTCAAGAAAACTCCACTACTAGGGTTTCGGAAATGGAGTCGACTAGTGAAGATCAACCGCCTCCGACACCTGATGATGTTGCCTTCAGATCCTTGATTGCATCTTCGCAAAAATCAGGTGCCAGATCGGAATCCTCCCAATTAATCAAAAATTTTGGTATTCCAAAGGTATCTTTACCCGCCATAACAACTAGACAAAAGGCTTTGGCAATGTCTGAGCAAGGTTTAATTAGGCAATTCACTGTCATTTGGCCTTCTCCTAGATGTAACACCCCGGTTTTGACCCCGTTTGCATTAAATGTATATGATGTGTATATTGTAATTAATCGTGGTGTGGAGCTAAAGGCAAAAGGGCCCACCATGGATTATCGTTTTTATGTTTCGGCAATTAAATCGGTGCCGATGGTATTTTGTGCTAGCCACGCATGTTATGATTTTTAAATCATCATGTAAATATGCAATTAATTAAAAACCCACAACCAGCTATGTCAATGCAACAATAATGAGATGGGGGCATGATTCCTAAGGATAGGGGGGGATATTTAACCTTTGGGGCCAATGGTGAAAAGCCAAATGTCCATGAGAGAACCCATCAAACTGTCAACTACCTTTCTAGTCTTTTTCCCCAATCATTTATTTTTGCCAGTATGTGGTTGAGTTAGTTATTGCATGGAATGGGAAGAGTATGGGAAAAAATTCGAATTGGGCAAAGAACCCATTTTTTAAAAACGTGTTCTGACTTCCTTGGCAAGGAAAAATGCCCAAAAACGTATGTCATTCTGCCATGCATCCACGTTTTCCATTTTCCCCACCATTTTCTCCTTTACGTTAGGGATTTTGGGGAGCAGCTTGAGTTTTCCAGTGTGTTTTCATTCCACGTTTTTGGTTGTTGGCTTCATTTTCCCATGGATGGGAGGTCATTTTTGTAATGCCATGGATTGGGTTGTCTTCCTCACGTTTTTGGAGCTGCTGGTGCATTTTCCATTCACGTTTTTGCAGTTTCATGTGTTTTTACCATGGTTGTGAAGTGTTTTTGTTAACTTCTAGTGGTTGGGATCTTTGTTGGGCGTTTTGGTGTCGTTTCCACATGCCCACGATGGGGAATTTTGTTGTTTAGTATTTCCCAATGAGTGGGAGAACAGAGCCATGAGTTTTGGGTGTTGTTGAGTTCATTTTGGCCACATCAGGGCCATAAACGACTTTGGAAATCGAATTGTTGCTAAGGGGGTTGTTTTACCCATTGTCATTTGCATTTTGGTTGGACAACGTTTTCATCAATCCCAAATCTTGCAATTGTTGTGTATGCCTCTGATGTTTTGATTTGAACTGTTTTTGGAATGGAAATGGGGTCTGAGCTAGCTTGATAAACCTAGTCGAAGAAGGAACCTCACAGATAGAGCTAGAGGGTTGGCTTTCTTCTTTGCACACCCTTAATAGCATTGGAAGGGAAGGTATAGTCTGAGGGACTGTGCAACAGAGAAGGGGATGCTTCCTTGTGTTGGGTGTGTAGATGTTTTAGAAGTCAGGCTAGATTTGGTGCAAGTGTCCATAGCTCTTTGGTTGAGCTCACTAGCGTAGCAGTCAGCCTTTCCAGTTCCTTTATAGCCTGATAAACCCAACTGTGTTGGCTTGGCTGAGTTTTGTGTATCCTTGGCTACATGTGAGTCTGCTAGTGTTCCCTTATTCCTTGTGGAAATCATGCCCAGCTCGGGGGTGGCAGTGTTGCTGAGAAATTGATGAGCACACTAACCTATGGTTGGGTAGAACGTTGCAACGACGTAGCTGGTTGTGGGACAACTCTTTCTCAAGATAAGTATTTCCATGTGTTTAATCTTTGCAACTGTAATTGCTTGATAAATTACTATGAACATGTTGAAGGCTTGAATGTGAATGAAATGTAATTTGCTTCCGTTGCATGTTAATGGTTTATGCACTTGTGTATGTTTTTAGTTCCAATGCATTTTCATCATGTGTATGTTCATGGGATTTACGTTTCCCGAGTTAGATAGCATTATGGTCGCGTCCTCTCCGCTGAGTAGAGGGGTGGGGACGTGACACTAGATCTATGGAGATATGGATCCAAAAAAATGAGAAACACTCATTAATGACAGAATGAATCACTACTTCAGTAGCAGAGGATTCTATTCATTCATGTTTGAATTCAAAGAGGAGAATGACTTAATCTTTAGAAGTGGACTATATATCTTTAATAATAGAGGTGTATATCTTAACAGGTGGACTCCTGGCTTTGATCCTTAGTTAGATATTCCATCTGGTGTTCCAGTCTGGGTAAGAATGCCTCATATCCCTCTTCACTAGTAGGGAGATGATTCATTGAGAGAAATTGGGAATAAGATGGAGAAATATATTGATTAGGAAGAACCTAAACAATGAATGTTTCATTGTGCAAGAATCTATGTGGAGGTAGACTTGGAGAAAGGGCTCCCTAAAGCAATCCATCTGGTATTGGATAATTGGAGTCGTTATCAACAATTAGACTATGAATAGATACCTTTCAAGAGTAAATCATGTCACATATATGGTCATTTTTCTAAAGATTGCAAGAAAGTCTAAAATATAGTCTCTAATTCCCAGAAGCAAGAAGAAAATTGGAAAACAATAAGTAAGAAATCCAAGCAAGCAATAACTTCAAATGAAAAAGATAACCCATCTTCTTATTCATTGATAGTAATCACAAGGAATCCAATAATGAAGAGAACAAGTTCAAAGCTCTCAACCAAGAAATCCCTTGTAGTTTTGTAGAGGTTACAACTTCATAAGGAAGGTATCTTGATCCATCTCTTTCTTCAAACCTATATGAGCATCAACTAGCGAATCTCCATCATGCAATCCCTTACAGCTTCATTAAGGTAGTGACTCCTAAGGTGAAAGAGCCAAGGTCCTCTTTCCCTCCAAGACTATGTTCTATCATGTATGGAATCAATTTCCCCTCTTCAAAACACAGTCAATACCCCCTTGCAAATCTGTTAGTGGAATGCAAAGGAACACATGAAACATAGATAATAGCAGTGGGAGTGTTAACTAGAAAGCAAGCAAAAAAAGCTTTAATAGAAGATGAAGTTTACCTAGAAAGGGAGAAAACCAAGGAAAGAAATGAATGAGGAAGTAACAAATCAGGAAAAAATGCTTGGGCTTCAATCAACCTCGGATCGTTCGTTGATATCGGCAAATAATGTTAAAGGAGCAAGAATTCAGGTTACTCCTAGCTCGCAAAAGGGAGGATCCACCAAGCCTTTAGTTAAATAATTAAGACAGTCTCTTGGAATTGTAAAGGGATGGGAAGTTTATGCAAAGAAGGAGCTATTAGACACTTGATCAAGATGGAAAAGTCATCAATCCTTCTCCTCCATGAGATTATATTGCAAGATCAAGTTATGAAAACTACAGGGAAGAAGTAGTGGAAAGTAAGTAACAGTGTTGCGGTCAATTCTAGAGGTGCATCAGGAGGGATTTGCAATATGTGGGATTGTAACAAGCTCAAGCTAATATATACGAAACAAACTCAACACTATATCTACACATAATTTGTAAGTATAGAATCTATAAAGCACTTTAAATTTTTCAATCTACATGTCCCAACTCAGGATAGAGAAAATGATGAATGTTGGCAAACCTTAATAACTGGAAGAAGAAAAAAACATATTAGGGGATTGGAACTTTATAGTTGTTGGAGATTTAAACACAGTGGTATCCTCAGAGGAGAAGAGGGGAGGATCTAGTGTTCATGATGCTTCAAGAGAAAATACTAAGGATGTTATTTCAGATTGGGAATTAATCGATATAAAGTTGAGAAGAGGAAAGTTCACCTAGACCAATAGAAAATTAGGTTCAAGGAACATTGCATCCATATTATATATATTTTTAATTAGTAGTAACTTCCTAGAGGAAGACTTATAAATATCCTATTTTATAATACCCTCCTCTATCTTGAACCACGAGCCAATAAGCCTCTTTTTTTTTTGCAAAAGAAAACTATGGTCCTCTTCCATTTGCATTTAATCCTCTTTGGCTTTATCATCTGGAGGCTAATGAAGTCATAAAATCTGCTTGGACAAATAAAGTGGAAGGCTCTCCAAGTTTCATTTATGAAACATCCCCATGGTGGTTAGAGCAATTGGTAATGAGGAATTGAGATGAGAAGTTGTAAATGGAAGGTCACGGGTTCAAATACCCCGTGGGTACTTACAAAAAAAAAGTTTCATCTAGGAAACAAAACTTAAATATTTTAAGTGTGCTCCAAAATATTGGTACAAAGAGAGCTATGCTAAGACTTTTGTGGTTAAAATCAGATTTATTAATAGTTGGCCTCAATCTAAAATCATATAGAACAAGAAAATATCACTTTACAGCTAAGAACGAAGGAAAAAAACCTAATATAAGGCTGCAAAAAAACTACTGAAAAGAGGAAGAGCATTGGTGACTAAAATCCAAAAGTTTATGGCTGAAATCAGGTGACAAGAATACAACTTTTTTCCATAAACAAGCAAAATCCAGGCAAAGCAAGAATAATGTCAAAGAAATTACTAACTCGCAAGGTTGAAAAAATTTGGATTATAAAGAAATCAAAGCATAAGCTTTTCAACACTTTAAAATCCAATGAGGATATTACAAATGAAATATCAGACAACATTCCTACTTTGGTTACTTGAATTGAGCATTCAGAGTTAAGTAAAGAAATGGAGGAAAATAGGTCCTCTCAATGATTTAGGGACTTGAGCCAAACAAAGCTTCGTGACCAAATGGGTTTACCATTTCCTTCAATATAAAATATTGGGGCCTAATCAAATTGTATCTCTGCAAAATGATAAAATGTTCCCTAGAAAGGTAAGTTGGGAGACAACACAAATTCTTCATTTATGGCCTTAATCCCAAAAGAAAATAACCCTAAAACATTTTCAAGGTTCAAGTCCATTTCTTTGTGTAACTCCTCATACAAAATTATAGCAAATATTTTAGCAAATCGTGTCAAGCCACTTATGTCTCATCTAATCTTAGAAAATCAAGGAGGATTCGTCACCAAAAGGCAAATTCTTGATAACACTATCCTTGTGCAAGAAGTGATTCACTCTAGTAAGGTCTAGAAAGAGCAAGGTATGTTGTTAAAAATGGATATGGCCAATGCTTTTGATAGAGTGAGACATTCCTTCCTTTTCTCTATTCTAGAGAAATTTGGCTTTTCACATATGGTCATAAATTGGATTAAAGCTTGTATCTCTAACCCCTGGATAGCACCACTAGTTAATGGCAGACCCATTGACTTTTTTAAAGGGGAAAGTGTGTTGAGACAAGGCTATCCGCTGTCTCCTTTTCTATACATTCTTATGGCTTATAATCTCAGCAAAAAGCTATAACATGAAAGGATCCAAGGTAATATTCTAGGAATAAGAATAGCCAGAGGTGTCAAGGAACTTAATCATTCTCAGTTTATTGATGACACCCTGTTAGGAGGAGCATCAAGAATTATAGCAAAGAGATTGAGAGTCATTATGGATAGTTACTTTGGGGTTACATGTGGAGAAGCTTATAAACATAAATGTTGTGTTTATGGGTGGAATGTACCAGCTTCAACTCTAAGCAACATAGTCGGTGAGTTAGGTTTTTTGTCAAAAGCTGATTGGAACATGTTTATATATCTAGGCATACCTATCTTTATTGGGATACCTCAATCTTTGGACTGGAAAGTGGTCCTCGAAAATATACATAAGAGAATGGAGAAATGGGGTACTTGTTGGTTAAATTCGATAAGTCGGGTAGTTTTAATCAAATCTACTTTATCTTCCTTAGCCTTTTATCAGAATTATATTCTTCTTGCACCTATAGGAGTAATAAAACATATTGATAGATTGCATAGAATTTTTTTGTGGCAGAGGGGCAAGGTGAACAAGAAAAAAATTCATTTGGTCAACTGAAACCAAGTTATGGCTCCTTTGAATAAAGTGGTCTAGCAACAAGGGATTCTAGAATTCTAAATAAAGTTCTTAGAGCTAAAATCCTTTGGAACATCACCACTAGAGAAGAGGCATGGTGGAAAAAGTTGTAGTTAGGAAGTATGTTGTTTTAAACTGAAGCATAATATTTGATTAAGAGTTTAATAACAATAAGTGCAAATCAATTTGGAGTTTATGTAAGGATTTTTCTAGCATTCTCAAATCTCGGGTGTCATGGTTACCTAGTGATGGATGCAAAATTCAAATTTGGGAGGAAAGAATTCTAGGTAGGAAGAAGTTTGGAAACAACATTGAGTTGTAGCCTCTTTAGAACTAGATGAAGGACAATCAGATCAAGAACCTTGAGACATTTAAGATTGGGATACTATATGATGATGGAAACAATGGAAAAAAGTGGGAAACAATGCAAACCAATCTAAGTGGACTTGCTCCCACTGAAAATATTTACAATGATAGGAGGGTTTGGGGACCAAAGTTTTGCAATTGTATAGCTAAGGAAGGGTATCAACAATAGAATATTGATCGACGTGCTTTCCGAAGGAATTCAATTTGGAATATCATTTAGAAGAGTGATGCTCTCCCAAAGATAAAATTGCTTACTTGGACTCCATGTCATGGAAAAATATCAATATATGATCATGTTCATTGCAGAGGCTTCTAAGGCCCTTCTCAACGCCCTTTATGTAAGTAGGCCAAAGAAAGTGTGATCCACCTTTTCCTCCAATGTGAATTTGTTGTAGAAGTCTGGAAGAATGTTTTTGAGAGACTTATAATAGAATTATTTATTATGAGTACATGGCGAGAGGATTCTATAATTAGACGTAAAAAATATCCAAAAAAATGTAATAAACCCCTTCTAAAGTAGGTATGGAAAGCTCTTCCTTCTATATAAATTGGAATATTTGGATTAATAGGAATGACTAAATTTTCAAAAATCAAAACAAAAAACAGGCCAAGTAGCAAGATCTACATGGGATATGATGCAAGAAGCAATTAAAACCAAAGGGAAAGTAAAACAAAGAAGCACATATTTAGAAATTGAAGAAAGGAATTCACTTAAAAAAAATTAGAGCACACACAAGATATTAGCCATGATGATGTGAAGACAAGGGTTAAGGATAGGGAAACTTTTCTTGCGAGAGTAGAGTTGGCAAAGTTGAATGCGTGTATTGCTAAATAGAGATGTCATATTTCGTTTTTCAACATAGCTTCAAGGAATGATCTAGTGGTGGCAGGTGCGCGAGGGTGATTTAAGGACTCTAGAAGCATAACTACTCACGGTAATTGGGAGAAAACATGAACAATCAAGCGGAATCATTTGTTATTTGGAAAAGATTCATTCTATCCTTGAAGAGAAATATAAATAAATTGCTCATATTTGGGATTCTATGAATGTCATTCTACACCTTGTCTCCAAGCAAGCATTAATTAATGGTCCTTTGTCTCAAATAATCATGAGAATTTTGCATTTGATTATAGAGTTTGACGAAGTAAAGTGTCATCATGCATTACAAACCTTAAAATTTCGTGCTGATAGCGATGCCAACCTAGCTTGTAACCTTGGTCAAGATAAGTTGATACATGGTGGCGAAGTTGAAATTTATTGTCAAATCCCCTAAGATGATTCAAGCAACGATTAAATCTAGTTCGATTAAGTTTGATGTTTCTTGAAATGTGGATTCCATGTGGAAGGATAATCACATGCATATGAATTATAATCAATTGTTTTCATTTAAGTGTTGTAATGGTTGCAGGATTGAAAGAAATCTCGAGTGTGAGATCTACTGTGGGAAATATCTCTCTTGCATATTTCATTCAAGGAGCATGATGTCTCTAGTATGAGAGAATCAAATCTAGATTAATGCATATATATTGGATGGTGTTCAAATTCCGTTTAAGCTCTTTTTCATGAGAGAGTGTGTTTTACAGTCATTTTATGTTTGGTTGTGTTGTCTAACTTATCATTTGTTTGAGAATTGATATGATAGCAATCCAAGAAGAAGGGTCTGCATGCCTAGTAGCAGTTCAAACTCCCAGTCCACTATGTTGAGGACTGGTTCTTATGAGGTAAGGATTTTGTATCTTGTCTCTGCAACATAATCCATCGGTTGTTTGTTATTTCTTGAAAATAAGTTGAATTCTCGCCCTTCTTCATGGATAATAGATATTGTCTAGCTCCCTAAGGATTTCCCTAGAAGCAATGTTTATATTCTAGGGACTGGTTTGTTTTGTTACCTTCCATAATTAAGGTCTGGTTCATTGTATGGGAATTTTGAATCTTGTTTGGAGCTCTATTTAACTTGTTTCTCTATGATATTAGATCTTGGGGTTGTAGAGTCTATCTAGAATGTAGTAGACAAACTTGGGTGTATTAACTGTAGTTGTCAGTCTGGAATTGTCACAAGTGTTTGTGGTGAGGTTTTGTAAAACTATTCTTATTAAGGCCATTATGGACTGTATCTGTTGCCTATCATATTTTTTACCCGTGGACTTTGGTATCAGTCACTTTATTTCATTTCTCCTCACGTTTAGTCTATTGCTTTAGTGGAAATGGATTTGGGAAAAGGTAACAAGGAACAATTTATTCAATTTCCTGACCAGGGAAAGCAGAAGCAAAACATGGTCATTGATATGTAGTATTTAGTGAAAAGGCAAAAGGTTTGGCAGGAACGATGTTAGAAATCGGCTGGTCGACCATATTCATCAAGATTATCTAGAGGCTCAAGTCATTCAGGTGAAGAAGAGACTTATAAAGGAAGAAATTGAGATTGAATTTTGGAAAGGTAAATTTAAGACCTTCGAAAAAATATCTCAATAATTTGAAGAGCATTTAACAAGGCTATAATGTAGAGCATACTTCTTGGAATGAAATGAATGAAGCTAGGTTGGATTCTACTATTATACATACGAGAAGAATGAAGCAGAGTATGCCTTTTCTTTGCATTTTACTTCAAAACCATAATAATGACTCAAGTTTTTATAATTGTAGGACTCATCCCATTGTTTTGATGTTTAATGAAGTGCAAATGTATTTTGTTAGTTAGTACTTCTATCAGAATTTGTATCAGTAAGGCCTTTAGTAATCGATGGAATCTGAAAGAATGTAACTCTTTTGTAATAGTTTTTTATCCAAGCTCTAGAAAGACACATGAATCGATGCTCAATTTAATTTAAGCAATTTTGTAATAGTAGGTCTTTCAGACCAGTCAAGACCTCTTTTTTTTATATAAAAAACTAGTATATTTTTTTGTTTAAAAAAAATTGTCGACATTGTAGTGGTAGCTAATACCACCAAATAATGCAATGAAGCTTATGTCATGGGTAGTGTCAACTATTACATTTACCCATGCTTTACAACAATTTTATAAATATTACACTAATTATTTGATTGGATAGGGTTAAGAACATTAAAGAAATATTGGTTATTTGCTAATTACTTAATTGATTGTTAATTATTTGTTATTGCTCTCTCATTTGTTTGTTGTGCATGGGTTAGACTCATTGAATTTGATTTTATATGGTGATCAATTCAAATATCACATTTATGTTGATGGGAAACTGCGAAGAAATGGAAAAACAAGGCTACAATATGGTAGCCTTAATTGGAAAAGAAATTGCCAAATTGCGTTGTACATTGCGAAGTTATTGGATATGGTTGCAAAGGAGTTTGTCAAATTGCATTGTACTCAACAAATCTACTGTCACTTAAACTGCATATGATTTTTTGATGTGGTGATTTGATTGTGGTATCTTAAGTATTGCTATGCCGCAAAGCACATAATGATTGATTACCTTTAGGCTAGTATTGTTCCTTAGTAATTTCACTAAGCAATAACAAGTAGATTTAGCGATCCTTTGGCTATCACAACTCAGGGTTGTTAAAAATATGCTTTAGCATATAATATGAAACTAATTAGAGTTGACACCTTTAAATTTTACATTTTGTTCACATATAATATAAACACCATTAATAAAGTCAAGTCCAAATAAAAATGCTCTGGTATTGATATATAATATATAATTTAACTGATACTGTGAGTTTGTTATGCAACCAAATCCCAGAAATAACATAAAAAGAGCAGAAATAGACAAGGATAGAGTAACACACACCTTAATAATGAAGAACAAAAATAAATACCGATCCTCTTCGAGGGAGAAACCTCCTCACACAATGTACCGTGTACCCAAGAAAAGACAATATACAATGCTTACTAACATGAGAATATCTCCCTCCTGTATATAAGAGACATATGTGTACAATAACGACTAATAGACCCACTAATAGACCCAAGCCTACATCAATAGTATGTAATACACCACCATATAGGGGTAAAGTGCTACACTATAGGGGGGACTATGTGTAACATTTAGGGCTTAACATGCCCCTCCCCTTCAAACAAGCGTTGTCCTCAACACTTGGGTAGTTGTGGATGCATTTGTATCAAGGCAATGTCTTCCCATGTCGAATCTACAGCTCGTAAGTTCTTTCACTTGATGAGGTACTCAATAATAGCTTGATTTTGTAGTTGTTTGGTCCTTGCCTCAATGATTTGTTCAAGTTCCCATATAATTTTTCCTTCTTAGAAACTCTTTTGACTGTGATGTTGATCTACCTGTTGTTTCATCCTGTTTTTGGACATCTTCAGTATCTGGAGACTACTTGTCGGTGCTCTATGCGATCTACCACTGCTTGAACTATATATTTTTCTTATTCAAACATTTATTGGAATATTGTTTTATGTATGAATTGTAGTGGTTTCCTTATGTGTCCTCTTTTTGATTTCGCAAATCTAATTTATTTTGGATGTGCCAATAAAAAGTTATTGCAAATCTCTCAAAACTTCTTATTTTTGGCCTATCCAGAATAGACAAATTGTATTGTATGCCACATGTCCAATATTTTGTTTATGTATGTAAAAATATTACCACAGATACCCTAGCCTGTCTTCTTTTGGATGTAACAGGTCTCACTCAATTTGGATCTCAAATGCCCCATATATTACCTTTTTCCCTAGAACACATGTTTCAAACCCTAATTGGATGATTGTTTTAGGGTCAACTTGTAATTGAGATAAATTTGTATTTTGACTTCTATTAGTCTGAAACTTCAGCCTATGGTACCCTGATGTGTCCTCTTTCCAATTCCACAGGCTTGACATAATTTGTATTTGTCAAAAAAATGTTATTGTAAATCTCCCAAAGCTTCTTATTTTTGTCCTATATAACATATCAAACTTTTATGGTATGACACATGTCCAATGTATATATTATAGTTGAAACTTCTACCACATATACAATGGTCCGTATTCTTTCATATGCAACTGGTCTCACTCAATTTGGATCTCATATTACTCAGATATGACCTTTCCCCCTAGAACAACTGTTTTCGACTAGGTTTTGGACTAATCAAAACCCTGTATTCCTCTGCAATTATATCCAAAACTGTAATAGATCAGTATTTGAATTTTGGACTGGAGATAGTTCGACATGTTTTGAAATTGGGTTTTTACCCTCGATCTTTGAATCCTTATAGAAACAAATTTGTAGCAAAAATTCCAAGATGGATTGTTTTGTAGAAGCCAATCCCGAGGAAAGAGCTCTGATGCCAAATGTTATGCAACAAAATCCTAAAAATAGCATAAAAAACAGAAATAGACAAGAAGAGAGTAATCCACACCTTAATAATGAATAAAATAGATAAATAGCAATCATCTTCAAAGGAGGAACCTCCTTACACAATGTATTGTGTACCCAAGACAAGACAATATACAATGCTTACTAACATGCGAATATCTCCTTCCTATATATAGGAGACATAGGTGTACAATAACAACTAATAAACCCACTAATCGACCCAATACTACATTAATACTATGTAATACACCATCATATATGGGTAAAGCGCCACACTATAAAGGGGACTATACCCAACATTTAGAGCTTAACAAAGTTTGCATAGTTAAAGTACTTCCAAAAGTGGATATATAATATAATTCATTTGATATTGTGTTACACACTTAAAGTACTTCCAGAATTGGTTTAAAAGCCTTAATAAATAGTTGGACATAATACATGGCCATTGTTGTAATCTCACAAATCACAAAGGGTTACCAATAATACACATTAAAGATATACAGACATATCAAAAACAAGAGACAAGAACATTGATGTAAGAATAACAGATTATATTATAATAGAAGAGTCCATACAATACACAGAACTGAACCGAGTTCTCATCTGGTTCAACAGCTTAATATATATGATTACAAAACAGTTACAAATAACTACCTGTCGGTTCTATCAACCGACATGACCTTAAGTGGCCGACCTAATCTCTAATTAGTCAGTCGATCGACTTAGTTGGCTAGCTCCTCCAACATCTCCCCCACGAACAAAACTGTTCTTCGTCCTGAAGAAACAAGGGAGGTACTTAAAAAAAAATCTTTGGATGTCTACAATAGTTATTTCTTTGTTTATCCTTTTATGGGCTGTGAAGTCTGATAGTTGGTCTTGTCTGTACACAGACTTCCACAATTGCTTCTGCTGTCACTGCCAGTTGATGTTGAAATTCCGTCCAACTTTGCAGTACTTTTTGGATGTTGATGGTTAATGTTGTAAGACTCGAGAGTGTCGACATCTTCTCCTGAATGGAAAGGTTTGCTATCCTTTCCACATCAGGACCCAAAAACTGGTCTTTTTCTTCTGTCGTCTCCAGAAATCGTTTCATTTGTGGATAGATGATGTCTAACTTGTCTAAGCTCGGAATTGCCTATTGCACCCACTGGTGTGCTTGTCGCTTGAGCTTCTGCAGCTTGTTTGTTTCAAGCATGATTTGATCTTCGATAGTGCTTCTAAGTGCTTCTTCCGTGCTCTTCCTCTTCTCCAGTGCTTGGATGTCCTGTCATGTCTGTCGGTTCTGCTAGAAGACTTTCCCATAATAAGCAGGCCAGTCCCGTAGTACTCCTTCTATGATGACCGACTCCTCCATGTGATCTTGAAGCACTTTGCAAGCTTCGGAGAAGGCTGTGTGCTGCTGCATCAGTAGTCGAGTTGTTTCTTCTTTTTGCTCTTCTCTTGTGTTTTGCATCTGTGTTTGGAATGCCGACACCACGCTTTCAAACAGCTGATACGCTTTCTCTAGCGGCTTGTCGGTGTTGACCTCTGCTGGTCTTGGTATCACAGATTGCGCAAGGTTTCGGCATTTGTTTAGGAACTCGACTTGTTCCTTTTCATTGTCGTTGAGCTCCTTACATCTATTCTGGATCCTTGTATTTGCTTCGATGGCTAGAGTTTCCAAGAGTTGTCCCAACTCTCCATCCCTCAGCTTTGTTGTGTCGACTGCAGTGGTCGACCCAAGTTGGCTGATGTGAACTTCTCTTGCTTGTGGTTGATGGTCTCTCTTCTTTCTATCTCTCTTTCTCTTATGCTTTTGCTATGCTTACTACTACACTTGTGTACCTATGAGAGTTAGATTTTCCGGTAATGGTTTGTCTGGTTGTCGGTCTGCAGTTGTTAGGGGAACTTCTGGTTGGGGCTGCGGGATGAGTGCTGCAGGTGGAAGTGTATCTGGTGGATTTTGTACAGAGGGTCCAGATACAGATGTTGTTGGTACTGATGGTTGTTGTAGAGGTGGTTCACGTACAACTGGTTCGGTTGCAGGTTCTGGGTTGGGGGGTGGTGGTGGTGATGGTGAATGGTCAGGTGTGATTGGAGTGGTGGGGATGTGTTCAGCTGTCGGGTCATCGATTTATGGGGGTGAACCTTCCGGGATGTCAGAGAACAGTTCATCGATTTCTTGATTTATTTCTTCCATGTTCTCTTCTTCCTCATTTCTTGTCGATTCATTGGCTGGTGGCGGGGGTTTGGGGTCGGTTGGGATGAAGGATGAGGTCCGACTTGCGACGACTTGAGCTGTCGTGTCAGGGTTCCTCACAAATGTGGATGTTATTACCCCCACAGACCTCAGTTTTTGGGGTATTCGGCTAGGTTGTGAAGGAGCAGGCTTTCTTGGCCCACCAGTTTCAAACAGAGACATTTTGGTGGCGATCTTTTGCACAGAGGTGAGTAACTCAGGCAATTTTTTGATGTATGCCTGGAAGTCTCTGTCTCAGTCGAACCTCTCCTTCAAGGTGTCCGGCATAGCATTCTTGCATATGTCGACCGGGCTTATTGAGGGGAGCTTTGGGAGTGTTTCCTGCATGATTTTAGTCAGGGGTGGGGGTGGGGGTGTAGACACTAGATCCACAACATTTTCGGCTGTTGAGGTATTTGTGCTCTTTACCTTTTTTGGTCGACCTTGTTGTGCTCCTGCTTCAACAAATTTTTGGAACTACGCTTCCACCGGAATTTTGCTTGCTGCGGCGTCTTCTATGATGTCGACTGTCATGGCTACTAATTCATATTCATCTTCTAATGATTCTTCGATGATAAGCTTGCGCTTTCCCTTCCCCTATTTTTGTTCTTGAATTTTCCTCCTTTTCCTTGAAGCTGCTATTTCCTTCGATAGCTTATGGATGTTTTCTTTTGTTATAGCATACTCGGGGTTTTCCGTTTCCATGTCATCCTCCGGTCCTTTTCCTCCCCCTTGTTGTTGAGTTGGGAGGACACTTTCTTCAGCTGGATTGGTTACCTGCTATTCTATCTATGCCCCTTACCTTTGGGCTGTCGGTGGTTTGATTGTAATTTGTAGTCGACTGGTGTCTTCTATTGGTGTTTCCTCCGACACAAATGTGCCGATGCATAACTGGAGTTCATAATCTTCTTCTTGTTCTTGGTCTGTTAGTGGCTTCTCTATTGCTAGGTTTGTCTCCTTGGCCTTTGCTGGTATCGACAGTTTTGTGCCAGACTGTTGAGCTAGCTCCCGGAAGATCTCTTCGACTGTTGGGTAGTAGTTGAGAGTCTTTGCTTTTGCCTTAGCGCCCTGCATGTACCAAATCATTGTATGGCCAAGTTCCAGCTGTATGTGTGCGGTTTTGGGCAAACTTCTTCGAATTTTCTGGGGCACCCTCCATCTGGTTGTCTGGATTTTAAGCTGTTGGAACCACTTTTCCAACAGCACCTTGTCGTTTGCCAGTTCCTTCATTGTTCCGGTCTAGGCGAATGGTTTGAATCTTCACATATGGAATCTTGTGGGTTCTTGAAACTGCTTGTCCCCGATAGGGCACAAGTAGTACATCACTATCCACATTATAAGGGATGGGAACCTTGTAATCCCTCCCAACTCCTGGCATTTTTCGCAGATGCCTTTGAGCATGTCAGCGACATACTCAGCCCATCTGTAGATTTTCCCTGTGTCGGCAATGGTATCCACTACATCTAGCATATCTAGCTTTAGGTCGCTTCCTTGACCTGTGGGTGTAATCCCCGTTGCTATGATTTCATCCACAATTTGTGGTGTTCGGGCTTGTATCTGGCTAATCATTAGCCCTTTTGAGTTTTTTCCTGATGGTGATTCGGTAAGTTGCTCTACCAGCCCTTCTTTTATGCCGACTGGTACTGGGTCACCTTGGTTGGATAACCCAGTCAATTTGTATATTACTTCGCCAGAGATCTCGACTGGCTTGTTGAAGTAGAATCTACCGTTGTGGTAGCGGCTTATGATGAATTTAACTATTGTTTCCTTTGTACCTCCAAAACTTGCCATGAACGGTGTGTTCATGTAGTTCATGATAGTACTGTGGTTTAAGAGAATATGTTAAAATTTCTTAACAACGTGGCCATAATCAAAGTGAAATAAGTAGAATAATTTTAGTTTATAATTTTTATTCTTAAAAGGTAAATATATTTTTGTTTTGAAATTTTGTTTTTTTAAGAGAATATGTTAAAATAGTTTATATATATATATATGAGTTTTACTATGAGTTTTAATTTGTTTCGGACATTGCCAACACTTTTGGAAAGCAAAGTATACGAAGACTTTATGCTTTGTTTTTTACACTCTTAAGAAACTCTTACGCTTACCTCATTTTGTATCTTTATAAAGTAACATTATTTTATAATGTTAATTTGTTTTAAGGATAAATATAAAATGGTTTTGACAACAAAGATTCCATGAAAATGACTAAAAATCGTTGATCGCGCGTGACCATTGCCCTGGTGCACACCTCCTCAGCTCCCTGCATCCTTGTCTTCTTCGCCATGATTCCAGGAGGGGGCCCCATGGCTCCTCCTCCTCTTCCATCTGAGATCACGACCTTGAGGAAGCTGATTACGGCATGTTGTAAGCGACCTGCATTAGAATCTCAACATAAATTTGTAAAAAGGTTGGACAATATCCCCTTAGTTTCCCTTCCAACAAAAGAAGCATGCAAATCGACTCCGAACTTAGTAGAATGAGGGCTCATTAGGTATTTCACAGGCATTTGACCCTCTCCCAAAGTTGTAGATGCGTGGGTGTAGAATAATTGGCATCCTTTAGTCAAGGAAGGCATAAGAATCCATCTTGTAGGCAAGGGATTCTTCATGTTCGTTTTTTATAACATAGAAGACATAAATCTCATATTTAGGAATGTGCCTTATTTTATGGGTCCACAAGGCCTGTATTTGAATATATGGACACCAAAATTTGACCCAACACAAGATGTGTCGTCGGTAGTCCTAGTGTGGGTGCGTCTCCCTCACTTACCTCTGCACTGCCGGAACCTGAAGGCATTAGAATCCATTGGCAACACCCTTAGAAAATACATCGATAGGGCATAGAGAAAGGATCAATATTCCCGTTCAAGAATATGTGTCGAATTCGATTTGGAAATAGGGTTACTAGAAGTAATAAAACTAATGGTCGCAAACTGGTCTCACATTCAAGAATTGGACTATGAACAACTTCCATTTAAATGCAGGTATTTCCATGGCTACGGTCACTTTGCATGATACTGCCAAAAAATATTGAGGAATACGCAGAGAAAACGGAAGGAGAATAATGGACACAAGAATAAAAAAATAAGCTCGACTAAGACAAATAGTAGAGACAAAGGAAAATAGGCATTGATAGGGTCTGGCGATTCCACAATAAAGAAGATTCAAGGGGAAGAAAACAAAGATCAGCTAAGGGCAGAGGCTTCAAAAAACCCATTTGAAATACTTAGTACAACAACAAAAAATCCAGAATCCTCAATCGGGGAGATTGAGAAGCAAACTATCCCTCCCGTAGTGGAGAAATTTAAAGTAGAGGAAAACCACATCGGCTTCCTAATGAGAACCTCCTCCTCACCCTCCTATGTAGAAATGACAAGGAAAAAATCACAGAAACATTTGGTCTTCGGAAGATGAGCCAATTGAGAGACCCTCGAAAAATCGAGGGATGAAATCTCATAAGCAAGTCTGAAGAGAAGAAGCAAAGAGATTAAAAATGAAAGAAAACCAATCCACCATTGAAAATTCCATCAGGAGAAATACCATAACAAGGCCCCCTAAGGGGGTTCATCCCACCTTAATATCAATAAATAATGTGATTAGTCTCTTGGAATTGTAGAGGCTTGGGGAATCCTTTGAAATCCGAAGTAGTTAAAGACCTCTTGAAAATAGAAACTCTTGAGATCCTCATGCTCCAAGAGACTAAGATTGAAGGGGAAACCCTTCTTGAGATTAGCAAAACAAATTGGAAGAAAAATGTAGGGAAGGCCATTAGTGCATGAGGTACCTCTGGTGACCTTGCAACACTGTGGCCAGATGAAAAGTTTCATTTAAAAATCTCCTTTGAAACTCAACATTGGATCTTCACTGAACTTCGACACACTTCTAGTGAGCTCACCTTCTCACTCTTCAATCTTTACGTTCCAGTCCTCTTTTCCGAGAAGAAAGACTGCTGGAAAACTCTTTCAGACTTCTTAGAAATTTACTCCCCTCCGAACATTATAGTAGCAGAAGATCTAGACCTTGTCTTTGAACAAAAAGAAAAGAGAGGAGGCAATAGTGGTATGGAACAAATGCTAACCCGTGTAGAATAACTAATTCATCACTGGGAGCTCCTTGAATTCAAAGCAATGAAAGGCCTCTTCACTTGGACTAACAACAGAGTTGGGATCGATCATATCTCTGCTTACCTGGACCGTTTCCTAGTTCAAAGTACTTTGTTGCTGGAAAAGAGGTTGATCTCCTCTAAAATACTCCCAAAGTTGACTTCATACCATAAACCCATTCTTTTATAGCTGGAAGAGGAATAAAATTTGGGCCCTATCCCTTTCTGCTTCAGCCCTCTTTGGACAGAAAAAGAAGGCTTCATGGAGACTGTCCTTTTTGGCTTCATGGAGAAAATCCATATCTCATTCCCAATTTGAATGGGATTTACAAAAAGTCTAACCCCAAAGTAAAAGGAATAAAATCCATTTAAAGATGGATGAACATATTGTAATATCTCCATAAAATAATATATTGTTGTTAAAAATAAACCAAAATCCGAAATAATATAAATATATGGTTTAAAAACCATATTAAAAAATGTGGATTTGGTTTGAGAATATACCAAAGGGGAGCGTGCCCATTTTGGGTCTAAATCCGACCAAAATATAATTTAAAACAATTTTTGCCCATTGTTAGGAACCCATGTTAACCTTCTCTTTACTTTGTTAGTATATATTTTTTGATGCATATGCTTTGTAAGTCGTCCCATAGTATATTGTATTATCCCACATTCATGGGGGGAGTAATAGTTGTTTATATTAGACTTGGTATATAAGTACGTGTTGAGGCCAATGAAATCATCCATGACTTATTTTGTATTGAGCTTGCTCAAAGGAGGTTGCCCCCTCGAAGTGGCTTGCAATCAATAAAATATCTTATGCACTCTATTGTTTCTGTTATATCATGCATTTTCGTTGTTTATTGCAGGAGGTTCCTCACATCTGGTTTCAGAGCACTTTCTTAGGCTCGCTGGGTGGAATTTCCACCAATTTATTTTCTTTTGCAGTGCTTCCCAGCATTGTGATTATTGCATTTGTGCTTCTTCTTTGCATATGTATTGTTCATTGCAAGTTCAGATAAGGGAATAACCCCTATCTGCTTAAATGTGGGAAGTACTTGGGCATATCCCTAAAACCCATTGTGAAAAGTACCATAGGAACCCCAAAATAGCTGGCCATTGAGAGGACCTACCAAGTGAAAAGGGCAAGGACCCCTACCTGATTGACTAGTTCCCACACGTGAGGTAAACCAAGAGCTGTCGTTTGTGGCAGAGCGATCATCATTTTTACCTTAGCTATGGAGTGAGGGGTACTGCCCCAATACGCAAGTCGTTAGACACCATTGATGGATGAGTGAATCCCATGAACCTTTAGGAAGCCGAACATACCTGAGTCCATATCTATTTCTAGTTGATAAAGTGCATATTACATGTCCAGAGTCTCCATAGATCGGTTTTTCCATATCTTCTTTGTTTTAGCTCCATTTCCCTTGAAACTTCACTGGAACCCCCATAATTCCATTATGCATATTTCCTTCCTTGAGGACCCTATCCCAAATTCCACTTACCAAAGCTTGAAATCTCACATTTGTCTATTTTTAGGGTTTGCCATAAAATTTTTGATTCTCACCCAATCACCTTTAAATTTTGCCACAGTGTTTGTTTCCCATTTCTACTTCCTTGTCCCTCTCTGACAGATTTTTCCATTCTTTCACTTCGCTTGTAAAATTCTCATTTTCTGCTTCCATGTCTCTCAAAAAGTGTCCAAAACCTAGTCAAACCCCAATTACCCACTCGAGTTTTTCCCAACTCCAAAATTTCCCTTTTATAAAATTTTTTCTATTTTTGTTTCTCTACCCGTCCCCCCCCCAACCCCCCCCCCCCCCCCCCCCCCCCCCNTCCAAGATCTGGATGAAATATTCCTTGGCCTCCATCTTCAACATTCAACCATGAACAATCGACGACAACCCCAAGTCTTCTTTAGACACTGGGTTCTCTTCTTCCAGCAATTTTCGTGGGCCGAAGCTTGATTTTCCTTGCTTCAATGGTGATGATACGACTGGATGGATTTATAGGGAAAAAAATATTTTAGTCTTCATAACACTTTTTATGTCAATAAAGTCCCACTTGCATCCTTTCATTTGGAACATGAAGCCCTTCAATGGTTCCGTTGGTGCATCAAGGCTCATGAAGAGCCAAACTGGACAGATTTTTGCCAACTCCTTTTGCAATGATTTGGGCCTAGTGCTTTCGATGACTTCATAAGAGCACTCACCAAACTTCTCCAAACTGGCACCGTGAGGGAGTATTAGACAAAATTTGAGAAACTGGCCAATCACATAGAAGATTGTCTGATGCATTCTACAGGAGTTGTTTTATCAGTGGTCTGAATGATGCAATCTGATTCGAGATTAAAATGTTCTATCCCAATACAATAATGGAGTCCCCAGGGTTGGCTAAGTTGGTGGAGGAAAATATCATGGCTCAACAATGCTCCAAATCCACTTTTGTTCCATTCAGAAATATGGTTCCCCAAAGACCCCCAATCTCGCTAGCTCTCAGAACCCCTCCTATCAAGCATTTGCCTGAAATCGACATGTGGGAACATAGAGAAAAATGGCTTTGTTATAATTGTGATGAGAAATTCACCCAAGGACATCGATGTGCTGAATAAAAACTCTATCTATTGGATGTGGATTCTTCGCCTGCACCTGAAAATTTCTGATAATGCTTAGAATCCAGTAGATGATGAGGATGACATTCAAGAATTGTCTGTTTACCCTTCTTCTTGTAGAAATAATAGCTCCATTGCTATGAGCAAATATGCTAGGAAGAAGCACTAGAAATAGATCTTGTCACTAAGATAATTATCACAAGCATACACAGGAAAAACAGAGAAAAGAAAAGAGACTGAATCACATGAATGAAGAGATGAATATTGGAGTGTATCCTTCCATTGAATAATGATGAATAATAGTGTACATAAATAGTACATCCCTCATAGGTAAAATTGAGTTGTATTGGAGACAACTCATAAATCTCAGAAATGTAGACTTACTAAATATGATAAACCCCCATAGGTGGCTAAAGCACTTCCCAAATCAGTCAAGGACCTCATGAATTAGCAAAAGCATGAGTGAGTTGTCAAGAGTGATGGAAAAAACATGCTAATCCTGGAAAATGGAGAAAAAATCACGGAGGATGGGTTGGCAACAAAATATACAAGTTTCCTAGCTAACTAGTTTTACCTTATCACATAAAAGCTGGATAAAAGCATAATAAGGAAAAATCTGCAGGAAAGCACAGTTACTAATTCTGGGAGTCAAAAAAGTGGTCAAGATGAACCTAGAATCAAAAGTAAATAATTCATGGGGTATAGAAGGCAAGTGTTGGGTTTGTAGTGCAAGTGGATGCCAACTATCTAGGCTAGTGGGTAGTAAATTAATCAAAATTGATTAAATATTTTATCCTAAGTTGTGTGTATGTTTATAATATTCCAATACCCCCCTTTAATTCTCACTTTATGAGGATATAAAGATACATATGGATGCATATAGGTCCCAACAACAAGCCTATCGTCACCCTTTAACAATTATTATGTCCAAAAAGATGAGAAAAGAGGCAAAAACACATGGGGAAAATCCTCCCTCAAGAAAGGACAAGGCACAAAATTTGAATAACATGTCTTCAACATATATATAACTTCACTCGAATGAGCTGAATGAACTGCTTCTGGTTAAATACTTGATGAAGAGGCTTGTAGACTCCATGATCACGCACTATAGTGCTGCAAGAAATAAGAGGAGAGACTCCCGGTATCTCATCAACTGATGAAGTAGGAGAATTATCTGAATGCTTCTTGCTGCTAAGAAAATCTGATCTAAAATCTGAAATGGAAAATGGATTTGTGCTTACTCCTTCCCAAAGAGTACATAAATTAAGACAATTTGTTACACAATCAATTCCTTGAATAACTGCAAAATTGTGATGTGAACCACATGTCATTATTCCAATATGATGTAGCACCTTCCCAGATCTGATATGAGGCTGATAAAACTATGATATATCAGAAACATTAGAACATGGAATAGAAAACACAAAGGCTTCAATGACTCCATCAAGATATAGGGCTAGACTAGGAAAACTATGAGTAATTGAGGAAAATTGATAAGTGTAAAAATCTGAATGATGAATGAGCAGAACTAAAAGCTATTGAGAGTTGTAATCAGTTCCAAGATGATGTAATAACTTGAAATTCGAACCAATAGAGATGAAATCAAATCTAGATAGATGAAATAGGTGTCCAAGCGAATGTATGAGGTTTCCATTTTCATTTACACTGAGACGATGAGTGCAAGTGATCGTGTAGGAACAAGGAGAAGGCATAGGATCAAAGAGTGCGAATACAAAGGATTCAAGGATTGATCTAGCTTCTAAAGAATCCAAGATATCACATATAATAATATCAGTCGACTCATGGGAATACACTAGTAATGAAGCCTCTATAGTAGAAAAGGAGGAAGGAAGGAGATGTTCAAAATCTTCAAGGAGGCTCTGAGTATTGCTGCCAAGAACAAAGGAGGAGATGCAGAAGAAAACGAGATCAAGTATTATGAGTGGTATAACACAAATAGGACTTGATCTATCCTATCAAACATGCAAGAAGTCATTGGATTGTGCACCATCAATGAGAGAGGTATGCACAAAGTGTCACATCTGGCTCATAGACCTCAGAATCTAAGATAGAATATATATATAACACTGAATGGGTGAATGGATCATCATCAATATCAATCACAAATCCATATGTCACTTCTTTTTCATCATCAATATCACAAGAAGATGAATCAACATCTTCAACTTTAGGAGATATAGAAAAAAGGTTGCTCTTCAATATTTGCTTCTTGATTGAAGGAGGAAGCATTCGAATCAAAGAGGAAGGTAGCAGCAGGAACTATATGAGAGACTTATTCATTATGAATAACTTCATTAGATAATGTAGATGCCAAGACATCTTGAGAGAGAGAAGATGAGGAGATGCTTGGTTCACTCCATGCTCCATCTTCTATTTCCTGCATACAAAAAGCTTTGTCCGAATTGTTCCAAAGTTCAAATGGATATTCAACAGAATCTATGAGATGATGTATATTCAGAGATATTACCAAACACATAATTCATAATCTCTATCACAATTATTTATCTAGCCAATATTCTCTTCATAAGTCTCAGGTTCGCTCAATGCACCAATGGAGACTTCAAAGAGACATTGCCTCTTCAAGTATGTGCTCATCTTGGGATTCCAATAAGAATAGTTGAAAGGAGATAATAGAGGAACATTTGAATCCATATTGAATTTTTTGATATGCTCTGGGAGATACTCTCTGCAACCTGCACAAGTAAAACTAGGAGAAAAATCTTGTAAGCTAAACAAGCTCTTCTTCAGAGAGGGATAGGAGACTGGATGTGCTCCTCAACTTTGTAGAACTTGAGCAACCTTGCGCTCTGATACCATGTAGGAATGCTCTGATACTATGTAGAAATAATAGCTCCAATTCTATGAGCAAATATGTTAGGAAGAAGGACAAGAAATAGATCTTGCTACTAAGATAATTCTCACAAGCATACATAGGAAAAATAGTGAGAAAAAAAGAGACTGAATCACATGAATGAAGAGATGAGTATTGGAGTGCATCCTTCCATTGAATAATGATGAATAATAGTGTACATAAATAGTACATTCCTCATAGGTAAAATCGAGTTGTATTGGAGACAACTCATAAATCTTAGAAGGGAGACTTACTAAATATGATAAACCCCCATAGGTGGCTAAAGCACTTCCCAAATCAGTCAAGTACATCATGAATTAGCAAAAGAATGAGTGAGTTGTCAAGAGTGATGCAAGAACATGCTAATCCTGGAAAATGGAGAGAAAATCATGGAGATTGGGTTGGAAACAAAAGATACCAGTTTCCTAGTTAACTAGCTTTACCTTATCCACATAAAAGCTAGATAAAAGCAAAATAAAGCAGAATCTGTAGGAAAGCCCAGTTACTATTTCAGGGAGTCAATAAAGTGGTCAAGATCAACCCATAATCAAAATTAAAGCATTCATGGGGTATAGATGGCAAGTGTTGACTTTGTAGTGCAAGTGGATGTCAACTATATAGGCTAGTGGGTAGGAAATTAATCAAAATTGATTAAATATTTTATCGTAAGTTGTGAGTGGGATTATAATATTCCAACACTTCTAAGGACGACCATCCAGAGATATCTCTCCATGCATTAGCCGGAGTCACCATCCCACAAACCATGCGAGTCAAGGGTTTCTTCAAAAATATCCCTTTTACAATACTCATTGATTCTGGTAGCACTCATAACTTCATTGACCCCATGATCACCAAACACGCTGATTGTTTTGTCCATCCTTGCTCCAACTTTGAAGTCATGATTTCCAATGGGAGCACCTTACCTTTCAAAGGGAAGCGTCGTAACGTGCAAATCTCTATTAGAGATTATAACTTTCTCTCTGACATGTTTGCCTTTCCCTTAGGCGAATGTGATGTGGTTTTGGGCGCTCAATGGTTATGCACACTTGGACCCATTTTATGGGATTTTATTGAACTTTGGATGCAGTTTTTAGTCAATGGGAAAAAACACACATTCAAGGGCTTACAACCAGGGTCTCTTAGCATCATTAATTCACATCGCATGGAAAATATCCTTAAGAAGAATTCACATGGTGTCCTCGCTCAACCCCATTTCATTTAGATGCAACATTCAACAATCTTAACTACTCCCTTGGATCTACAACAAATTTTGGATTGATATGCATGTATTTTTGCTGAGCCAGTGGGATTTCCACGTTCAATACTAGAGGACCATATTATTTCGCTCCTTCCTGGAATAATCCCCCCCAACATCAGGCCCTATCGCTACTTGTTTCACCAAAAGACAAAGATTGAGATGCTTGTTCAGGACTTACTGAACCAAGGTAGTATTCACCCTAGTACCAGTTCCTACTCTTCACTAGTTCTTCTTGTCTGAAAAAAAGATGTGTCATGGTGTCTCTGCATTGAATTTACAGCAATTAATCACATCACAATCAAGGATAAGTTTCCAATTCATGTTGTTGATGAGCTTCTTGAAGAGCTTCATGGTGCTCATTTTTTCTCCAAGTTGGATCTTCGTTCTGGGTATCACCAAATTCAGGTTCATGAGGATGATATCCCTAAAACAACATTCTGCACACATGATGGCCACTATGAGTTTTTGGTCATGCCATTTGGCCTCACCAATGATCCTTCCACATTCCAAGGATTGAAGAATAAATTATTCTGGCCCTACTTGCGATACTCATTTTGGTTTTCTTTGATGATATCCTCATCTATACTATAAAACATGGGCTGAGCATCTCCAACATCTGAATCTTGTACTGCAACTTTTTTGTGATCATCATCTCTATGCCAACCAGTATAACTGTGTTTTTGTGCAGGAGGAAGTATAGTATCTCGGTCATATTGTTTCATCACAAGGGGGTCACGTAGATCCTGCCAAAATAGATGCCATGAAAAATTGGCCGCATCCTCAAACACTCAAGATCCTTCGTGGGTTTTTGGGACTGACCGGCTACTACTGCAAGTTTGTCAAGGATTACAATATGTTCAATGAGGCTATGTCAATGACTCTTCATTATCTAGAATCATCCAATGGTTGGCCAATAACCCTTCTATTGTACCACATTACTCTTGGGATGGTTCTTCTTTGAGATATAAGGGTTGTCTGGTGCTTCCCTAGAGCACAAATATTCAACATGCTATCTTCTATGAACCCCATACTTCTCCATCGATAGGGCACTCTGGGTTCCTCAAAAATTATGAGCGGGCACGACGTAACTTCATTTAAAAGGGAGTGGAATGAGAACTTCAACAGATGGTGGTTGAATGTGATACATGCCAGTGCCACAAGGGTGAAATGACACTCCTTCTCGGATTGCTCAAACCTTTTCCCATCCCTACAAGGATATGGACAGATATGTTGATGGATTTCATTAAAGGGCTCCCTAAATCTGGAGGGAAGATCGTAATCTTGGTTGTGGTTGATCGAATGTCCAAATATAGTCATTTTTGTGCTCTCAACCATCCATATACCGCCTCCTCAGTTGCACAAAATTTCATGGACCGGATCTTCTATCTTCATGGAATGCCTTCTTCCATTGTCTCAGACCACAAACAAATTTCACAAGTAATTTTTGAAGAGAACTATTTCGCCACACTGACACTAAATTGAATATTAGTTCCAAATATCACCCATAAACAGATGGTCAAACTGAAGTTATCAACAAATGCTTGGAAACTTATCTTCGATGCTTCACCTATGAACAACAACACTAGTGGGAAAAGTGGCTCCCTCTCGCTGAATGGTGGTACAATACTTCCTACCATTTTGCATCTAAAATGACTCCATATGAAGTATTTTATGGCCAGGAACCACCAATGCTCCTTCCATACAACCCCAACAATTCATCGGTTCAGCAAGTTGACACGGTTCTCTGAAGTCGAGATCAGATTCTTCACATTTTGCAGCACAATATTCAAATGGCAAGAAACTGAATGAAACAACAAGTTGATCAACACTGTTCTGAGCGCACTTTTCAAGTTGGTGATATGGTGTTTCTTTGTCTACAACCTTATAAACAATCCTTCTTGAAACTCAAAGGGCGTCAGAAGATGGCTCCAAAGTTCTATGGGCCATATAAGGTTCTTCGGAAGATTGGGTCCGTTGCTTATAAATTGGAACTTCCTCCTTCTTCTCATATTCATCCAATATTTCATTTCTCTTGTCTTAAGAAATTTCTTGGCACTGACATTAGAGCACAAATTGTTTTAGTAGAACTGGATAATGAAGGATCTATCATTTTGGAGCTAGAGGCCATCCTTAATAAGTGCACTCATAAGCTTCGCTATCGATCCATCACGAAGGTATTAATTCAGTGGCATGACATGCTACCAAAGGATGCTACATGAGAACCATTCCTTCAGTTCAACAAGAATTTCCACATCTAAAGCTTTAAGGACAAAACTTTTCTAACAGGTAGGGGATGTTAGGAACCTATGTTAACCCATCTCTTTACTTTGTTAGTATATTTTTGTTGGACACATATGCTTTATAAGTCATCCTAGAGTATATTGTATTATCCCACATTCATGGGGAGCATTAGTTGTTTAGATTAGAATTAGTATATAAGTACATTTTGATTCCAATGAAAGCATCCACGAGTTATTTTGTATAGAGCTTGCTCAAAGGATGTTCCCCCCTCGAAGTGGCCTGTGATTAATAAAATCTCTTATGTGCTCTGCTATTTCTGTTATATCGTGCATTTTCATTGTTTATTGCAGGAGGTTCCTCACATCCATATCCCATAACAACTGGCATGGTGGGCACATTGGTTAGAGCCCTTGGCAAAGAGGGAGGAGGTCACAGGTTCAAACCCGCGGACCTCTCCCCATAGCGCGAGTTTTGTTGGCATGTTATTTTAATACATTGGCATATAATATGGTTTGTTATGTTGGAAATTGGTTTGTACCATTTTTCAAAACAAGAAAACATCAACTTTAAATAGAAGATCTGCCATTATGATTAAGAAACAACTTGTGGGGATCTTTGCTAAGCAAACTCTGTGGAGGCTTTGGGTGGAGATGAGGTTGGCAGTTCGATCATTCCCAACTCCACAAAATTTTGGTCACTAATGCAATTGAGTGCCAACAGGGATGCCACGTGGTAGTCCCTGATTGGCCCACATGTCAACCTACCACTGGTCAACCTCATCACCACCTTGTCGTCAACCTCATCCACGTGTCCCGCTGTGGAGCTGCCACGTCAGCCACTTGCTGACTTTACCTGCCATTTGTACCTGTCACTGAGTTATGCCAATGCAAGATTCTGTTCACATTTTGAAGACTTTAATTTTGATCGATCTCAGAGATCCTCTTGAATCATCTTTAACTTATATAATTCATGATCTTATAGTAATAACTACAAGAAATACCACATAAATTTTTTGAGAACTAACGTTTTGAACTTTATAACTTAGACTTGCTCTACGATTATAAATTTCATTAATAATGATGATATAAAATAGTTTTCTTTCTTTTTAATGTTCTCTTTACTATTTTTCTAACCCACCCTTTCACCCTCTCGTTCTCATTCCCCTCTCGTTCTTTTTTCAACACGCTTTTTTTTTCAGAAAGAAAAAAGCCTGCCTTGTTATTTATGTATAGAATCAAAGGACATCATATCATTCTCCCGATATGCGGGTTACATCATACATCAGCAAAGAGTAATCGCCAGAGGGAAAGGCATAACATCAATGAGAGTGTTCCCATCAATTGACTGTCTCATCATAAGAGGAGACCTGTCAAAAACATCCACATCTACCGAGCGTCAACAGGTGCTGAACAACAGTCCAAAAGAGTTCTCTCTAACAATACATAATCAGGTATAAAAGAGAAAGCATCTGTAATTCATTCTCCAAAAAGCTGAAGAGTATCCTATGAGACCAAATGGTTCTCAAAAAATTCCTTATAACTGCAAAAGCCCTGTGGAAGAGAGAGCGCAGTTTTAGAGAGGCGGTCAGCCAACCAATTGTGCTCTCGGTAGATGTGAGATAAAGACAGGTTCTGAAAGCTAACCACGAGATTTTTTGTCTCCCTACACCAATGAGTGAGCTCTGGTGGGGAGATCGCAGTCATTCCTCGAGCCCAGCTGATGATTACAAGTGAATCACCGAAGATGTGAGCAAGAGGGATGCCCATCATTTGGGAGGAGAGGAGAAGAGCCCACAAACTGAGCAATTCAGCCTTGGTGTTGGAGCCATATCCAACCCCCACCGAGAATTCCAAGTAATGTGATTCATTTAAATAAATACAGTAACCAGCACCAGCAATCA
Organism: Pseudotsuga menziesii; assembly: GCA_001517045.1. NCBI lineage: Eukaryota > Viridiplantae > Streptophyta > Pinopsida > Pinales > Pinaceae > Pseudotsuga > Pseudotsuga menziesii. Next base: position 264,037 of record LPNX010763124.1, read on the forward strand.
TACAGTTTGATGCACCGTCCATAAAACCACAAGGATAGAACAAGACCGGGGCCCTGCCAATTTTCCTTTCACGACGCTTCTTTATAACAGTACAAGAAGAAAAAGCTTTGACAGTAGATATAACTTGCTGGATTAAACTGAAAACAGTCCTTTTTTCTCCTTCAAATATGGTCCGATGGCATGCTTTCCAAAAAATCCACATCATATGAAGAGGTAGGGAAAGCATATACGAGTTTCTTGGCAGATTTGAAATCCATTTATTGATCATATCAGCAATCGAAACTGCTAGAGAAAAAGCTTTAATGTTAAGAAGATCGCAAACATGTACAACAACAGTTCTCCATACACAGCAATTAACAAATAAATGTTCCACTGTCTCCTCGTTTCGAACAGCAGAGTACACAGATTCCAGGACCTTGAACACCTCTTTTCTGAAGGTTCTCCCACGTAAGGATCCTATTCCGGATGGTGAGCCATATGAAACATGAAATTTTGCTAGGTATATTTATGTTCCAAAGAAAGGAATCATCAAAAGATACAACCGGTGGAGAAAAAGAGCCAACAATACTGTCATATGCAGCTTTGGCAGAAAGAGAACCCTTACATTTATTATAAGACCATAACAGAGTATCAGGGCAGTCAGTTAGACGGATGCCTACTCCCTTAAGTTAATTAATAAAATCATCCCAAATATAATGGAAAGAGCCCCCAAGATCTAAATCATCAGCAAAAAACCAATAATTCTTCGCTGGGAAAACTGTGTTCCTAGCCTAAGACAGAGTGCATATATTCAGATCTTCCAAATAAGTTCTCAACTCCTTAGGCAGACAGAGCGAAGACTGAATACCAACAATAGGGTCAATTCCGAGGAGGATATTTTTGCCATCTCCCACCTGCCAAGTCAAACAGGAGCCCAACCAAGGTAGAATCTGCATAAAACCTCTCCAGAAGATAGAAGCATAACGCGTATTGAAATGCTTATTTCTGATCCATTCTATAACCGGTGTACATTTCATATATTTGATGTGAATGACATGGAACCACATACCTTTAGTATGCAGTAATCTCCAAATATTTTTGAGGCGTAATGAAATGTTAAACCAGAGACGATTTTTAATACCCCAGCCCCCAAATTTTTTTGGCCATGACAGGTCATTCCAGCAAACCAAATGGTACTTTCTGTTGTTGACAGAGGAGCCCCAAAGAAAGTTTAAAATAATACTTCTGAGCTTCTGTAGGATGGTGGCTGGGAGAGGAGCGAGACTCATCCAGTATACCGGTATGCTAGATAAGACAGAGTTTACAAGAACCAATGTACCCCCAAGGGAGAGGTACTGGAAATTCCAGTGGCTGATCCGTTTTTCTAACTTTTGAATAATCCAAAGCCAGTCATTGACCTGATACCCAAGAGGTTTTAAAAAGAAACCAAGATAAGTGAAACCCGAATGGAAAGGCTTCATCCTGTAGGGTATAGTACCAGCTAGGGAATTCAAGCAGGCTTCATCAAGATTGCAGTGAAGAAAGCAAGATTTATCAACATTAATAACCATACCTGAAGCTTTGCAAAAAGTGTCCAGTATCACCTCAAAAGCTGCCCAGTCAAGGAGGGTACCAGAGCCCATCAAGATCACATCATCAACAAAGAGGAGGTGTGAAAGAGCAAGAGAGGGCGAAATATGTATGCCCCTGATCAGACCATTGGATCTAGCATCCCGGATAAGCAGACTAAGGCCCTCTATAACAAGGATGAAGAGGAGGGGGGATAAGGGGCAGCCCTGGCGAATACCACGAGAAGCGGGGAAGAAAGAGGAGGGAGTACCATTGACCAGGATCGCAAAATTCACAGTAGAGAGGCATCCCATAATCCAGTTCACAGTGAGAAGAGGTACTCCTATTTGGATTAGTATCAATTTGACATATGTCAAGTCCACCCGGTCAAAGGCCTTAGAAAGGTCAAGCTTAAGTACAAAGGCACAGAGATTCTTTGACTTTACAGAATGTAGTACCTCTTGAAGAATACCTATAGGCTCAAAGATTTGGCGGTCCTTAAGGAAGCCAAATTGCTCCTTTGAGATGCCCAGATCAAGGAAGGGCTTGAGTCTCCCATCAATAACTTTAGCAATGAGTTTGTAGAGAAGATTGCATAGGGAAATGGGTCTAAAATCGACAAAGGACCGGGGTTTGTCCTTCTTGGGGATAAGTGCCAGGAAAGTCGTGTTTAGGGAGGGGGGAACATAACCAGAGATCCTTGTTAGGTCAACAGCCTTAAGTAGAGTAGGGCCCAAGAGATCAAAGAAATGAAAATAGAATTCAACGGGCCAACCATCTGGTCCTGGGCTACGGTCTTTTTTAAAGGCTTTAAGAGAGTGCTCAACTTCCAATAAACTCACAGGCCGAGAGAGGAGAGACGAGTGTTCAGCAGGGATAAGCCGAGGAAAGAGAGAGATGACTTTAAGTTGATGTTCAAGACTAGTAGAACCATCATCTTTAAAAATGGCAGCGAAGTGAGTTTGACCAAGAGCCTTGAGAGAACCCTCATCCTCAATCAGATTGCCATCTGGACCTTCTAGAGACCAGATCGAATTTTGTATCCTTCTACCTGAGGCAACAGCATGGAAAAACATAGTATTTGCATCTCCTTGCTGAGCCCATTTGATTCTGCTTTTTAATTTCCAGGTGAGTTGGATGTGTTCCAATATCCTCTTCCTTTCAGTATTCAAGTGAGACAAATGTACCATTTGTTCATTAGTAAGATTGCCCTTAGAAGGGCTAGACAGAATGGATTCAATGGCAGCTTCCAAGTTAGAGGATTCTGAGTCCATTCAAATCAATTTGTCCTTTGTCCACTTTTTGGTGGCAGCTTTTAGCCTTCTAAGAGTGTGACACAGGTCTTCGATGTCACCAATAGCATCAGCATTGAAAGAGGAGGACCATCCTTGCTTAAACCATTCTATGTAATCCTGGTCCTCCAGCCATGATCGATTGAATTTGAAGGGATAATCGAAGGAACCTTTCATGTTTGCCCACTCAAAGCAAATAGGAAAGTGGTCTGAGAGATCCACACATTTGATCCAAGTCTTGTAAACCCCCAAAGAGGGTAGGAGAGCACTGGAAATAATCTAGCTCCTCCTTTCTCTTTATTCTTGTTCCTCCCTTTCTTAATCTAGCTCCTCTTCTTGTTTTTTCATCTTTCCTCTCTCTATCCTCTTTGTTTTATACCTTTCGTACCCTTTTGAGTTTTTCATTTTCTTGTTTTTTTGTGGTTTAGTTTATTTGAGATAGGTATCCTTTTTCATTGCTTTATTTATTTTTTATTTTTTAATATTTTATTTAGATGATATAAGTGTCTAAATATTCCTCTTAAGATATTTTTTATTATTCATTTGTGTACTTTCCTTTTTAGATTTGTTTAAGATATTTTATATTATTCATTTGTGTACTTTCCTTCATAGATTTGTCTATGATGACTTTTTTATTTTTATTTTTTAAGTTGTTTTTCTTATAGTTTTCATCTATATAATTCCATTTTTTATTTAGTTGGTTAATGTTTTTTTTTGCTTTTATTGTTTCATGTTCCTCGGTGTTTATCAAGTTGTCCTCTCTATTAACCATGTGACACTTTTTGCTTACCTTTTTTTCAAAAGTGTTATTTTTAATTAACTTTCAATATGTATTAGGTATAAGGTTTGAAATGTCGACTCTAAAAAAATTAATGTGTATCTCTTGAATATCATCATAAAATTATTATAGAAAATTATAACAATTTCATATTCTATAAGCATGATATTATGACATGGGGTGGCACGTATGAAGGATGGGGTGGGAGTTATATATAACCATGAAAGAATCAATGAACTGAACTTTGCTTGGAGATCAAGGAAAACTACCAACAATCAAGTATTATTTTTTGCCTTATATCAAGATTTATTCATTCTCATAACCTTGGAGATAAAAAAATACTGGTCCTTAGTGACTTTTTTGTAATCATTAGTCAAAAGATAAAATCGACCATTATGCAAACCTATAACACTTCAAGAATGGTCATAAGAACCAAAGGTCTTACAAATTGTTTGTCTTCAATTGATTTCTTCCTTGTCCTTCGATCGTGCAATATCCACATGAACAATTCCAAATAAGGGGGTCTTGCTTAAACACAGAGTGTTGAACAAAAATGGGGGTGACCCCATCAATGTTTATATTCCATGAAATATCATTTACAAACTTTAGGATAGGGATAAAAACAAATTCAATGAACAAGTGGCACATGGAATTTCATAAGAAGGGAAGAGTTATAATTACAACCTCCTCCCCACACCTCTCCCACACACATTCAAGCGTTTATGGGGCAATTATAACATGTGTGGTGAGATGGATATGTCTTGCAGAGATAGGATTTTCTTTGTGATTTTATGTGGATTTTGGAGTTGTTTCTCCCTTGTTGGCTTGGTCTTCCCTTGGATTTATTCTGACCTCGACTTTGGTATCCCTTGAATAATGTTCCTTCCTTGTTATGTTCGTAGAACTAGTCCCATCCACAATTTCAAAGAATTTTCATCTATTTATAGTATGCATGGGCACATACATCATAGTCGATGCTCCTCTTGTGACATATTGGACCTTTATAGAGTCTTGAGGAGAAACACCCGTCAAATTGAAGGCCTACTGGTAGTTGTCTCTCATACCAGTTATAACACCTTTATGCAACTTGAGATTTAGTTATAAGTGTTGAATTGGAGGCAAAGGTGGAGAGGTAGAGCAGGCAGTTGGAGGAGCTCAAGGCTGAACTTAACATGCATTATTACATGATTCATGGCAAGGGAGGAAATTCACATTTTTTGGCTTCTCATCCTAAAGGTCCAATTAGCTATGCTGAGGATGAAACTATGGAGGAATCAAAGAGCCAACAATCACAAGGAGAATTGGAAGCTAAAGAAACATTTACGGAGATCAAAGAGGGTGCATGAAGGACACAATGGATAGATTACCATAAAGTGCTCAAGTTTTAATGTTTTGATATATTGTCTTTATGTTAGGCCAATTTCCTAGAGTTTATAGTTGTAGGTCTTGTAGGAATGAAGAAAATGTTGTAAGATAACTTAGTTGGTAGGCATTGTTTTGGCAAATATGGGAAATTTTAAATCCCTAGTAGATAATCTCATTTTTTATATATACTGTATAGTTGAATAGTTCAGTTGCACCCCCTTTTATTAATACAATATCTATCCATTCTTGTTAGAATAAATGCATGATATTATGACAAATTATAATATTACAACAAAATATGATTAGATATGACAAATTAATATTATATACGCATAATATTACAATAAATTATGACAAATTACACAACATTCTAAAAGTTATGAAAAATGATAATATATGCCAATTACCAACATAAATATTAAAAAATGTTTATCCCAATGACATATCATCAACTACATCATGTAAAAACACACACACACACACACACACACACACACACACACNTTTAGTCCATTGCTCACACATATGGGTCAAATATTAATACACAAGTGTATTATGTGGTTAAACCCTTGAAGAGGAAAACAATCCAGAACCCCATTCAACATAGTCACTTGAGGCGGTATATTAATGCAAAGGAAAATAATTTATAGATGACTTTCTCACAATTGATCACCGACAAAAGGCCTTCAATTCTCTTTAAATAGAGATCATGGACCAATCATGGGTTAAGCCATGGATTAATATAATCATTCAAGTGAACAAGAATATTAATAATCAGATCACTTTATGCTTAGAACATATCATGATCTTTGGATTAGATAACTACAAATACATACTAATTCATATTGAAGAAACATGCTTTACCTAAAGGCACATTAGGCCAGGTTGATCTTAACTAAATCCTAAGTGTCAAAATACGCTAACACCCCCTCTTAAAAACAATTTGGAATATGAATGAAGGATTTACAAAGGTGGATCAACATGAGAAGGAAGGAGGCATTATATTTTATCTCCCCTAAATGAAAATTTCATGGACTCCTAACATAGATAAAAGTGTGGAAAACTTTATTTATGTAAAATACTTTGTGAAAATGTCTACAACTTGATCATTTGTAGGGAAAAAGAACACTTTGAGAATGCGATCTTGGATAAGCTTTGTGACAAAGTGCATGTGTAGTTCAATGTGTTTGATGAGCTAATTTTCAACTAGATATTTGGTGAGCTTAATGTCACTCTGATTATCACACCAAAGCATGGTTGGATGATGCTACTGGAATCCAAACATTGAAAGGAATTGTTGACACTACAAGGTTTGTTGACTTGCATTGATTGTTGCTCAATACTGTACTTTTGCTAAAGAAAGAGAGATTTTATTATTTCTTACAAGCCCAAGTGAAAAGTCCAAAACCAAGACTAAAAACATAACTTGTGGTCAACTTTTGATCATTAAGGTCACCAACCCAATAAAAAATAGTGAAACCAACTAGTAATAGACTCCTCTTGGAATTGTAATGTATCCCAATCTGAACTATACCTCATTATAACAAGGTATATTTTTTGTGGCTTTCCATTGGCTCTCATGGGGTGTTTGCATATACCCGAAAACAAGACCAACACGAAAGGAAATATTAGGACAAGTATGAGCCAAATACAAAAGGCTACCAACTAATTGACAATACAAAGTTGCATCTACTTTGGATGTAGTGCAAGTGGTAGCAAGGTTGAATCCATATTGGAAGTGAGACAGGATTGGTTGACCATATTCCACATAAAAGCATCGAAGAAGGTCAAATACATACCTAGACTAGGAAATATAAATTCGATAAATTCCTTCCTAGGTTTGCAAGACTTGGAGGCCAATAAAACAATGCAAATATACTAATTATGTCCTTTCATTTTTTTTCTTAAGATTGAAATTTGCATGGGTTAAAAGTTTGAGGTCACTACCAAAGAGCATAAGGTTGTCAACATAAAGAACAAGTATTATAACATAATTACCTACTTTATTGGTATACATATTGGAGTTAAAATGACATAAAAAAATGTCAAGAAGAAAGTTATCCATTTTAACAAAACAAGCTTGAAGAGATTATTTCATTCCATAGAGAGATTTATTAGGTCAAAAAACAAATTCAGATTTAATTCTGAACATAGCCAAGAGGTTGTTTCATGGAAGTTTATTCTTGCAAATTCCATTGCAAGAAGGAATATTTAACATCCATTTAATGGACCTCCCATTTATATGAATTGGCAAGGGATAAACCAAGAAGATGGAATTCATTTTGGCTATCGGGGAAAGGATTTCATTGTATTAAATCCCTTAAACTTAAGAAAATTGTTTGGCAACTAACTAGACCTTATGTCTTTTAACATTTCGATCTGATGCATACTTAGTTCTATACTCTCAATTACATATGACAAGTTTTCTTCCTTTTGGAAGAGATGCAAGATCCCAAGTATCATTCGCCACTAAAGAATAATATTCTTAATTCATTGTTGTGTCCCAATCAAGATGGCCAAGATATTTTGCAAATGTTTCTGGACCATGAGTATAAAAATTGATCCAAAAGAGAGGATGATTAATGGAACTATGAACATGTATGACACTAATCTATAAGATCATTGATAACATCACCAATTGCATACCCATCTAGGGAGTTATGGTGTTGGTGTAAGTTCATGTTCACTAAACCCAATTGGAGGAAGGGCATAAGGAAGAGGTGTATTTTAATCATCATTGTCATCATTTGAAGGAGAAACCACAATAGGATCACCAAGGGAAAATATGGGAATAGAAGATGGCATAATCATTGAAATGGATCATTGGTTAAACATGGCACAATTCTTGCCAAATTAGCATCATTGCCTAAGATACCTTCATCAAACTTAACATCTCTCCTAATGATTATTTCACTGGAATGAGTTTGAGGAATTCTATAGCCACTACATCTTTAGAATGTCCAAAAAAATGCACTTCTGCTTTTTAGGTTATAATGCTTTCCTTTTCTCATCAGGAATGTGGATCAATGCTTGACTACCAAATACAATAAAGTGACTTACATTTGGTTTAATTTTACTCCATGCCTCTTCCTATGCTATTTCTTTTAAAGCTTTTGTGGGAGTGTGGTTAACTATAAAACTGACACAATTAAAGTTTCCCCCCTAAAAACTAGCACTTAATTCCTTTAATTGGATCATATAAATTTCCATTTCCTTTAATATGTGATTCTCTCTCTTAACAACACCATTTTATTGTGTTGTTGTTAGAAAAATAGAAAAACAGAAGCAAACGAAAATAACATTAGAAAACAAGATTTGTACGTGGAAACCTTGTTGTAAGCAAGTAAAACCACGGGGCAATGACAACTTCGATATTTTATTATTACTAGGCAAAAAACTTACAATGCATTAATCTATCTCTCTTGTGTTACACTATCGAGGGGTCACTCCCCTTTTATACAATACATACAAGGGTTGGAGAATGAATCAAAATACACTATAAGTTTTTGCTTCAGGGGCTCCATTGTCGCATCCCCCAAAGGGGGATCAATCGTGCACCCATTGCATACAAATATTCTGTGGTCCTAGTTGAGAAATCTATAGCAATGATATTGGAGATCTGGATATTTTTCCATAAAATTGATTATTAATGTAATTTTTAAACTTACAATCTCAAGGTAGAAAAACCTTGTTGTTTGAATAAATTATTTCTGTAGATCTTGAGAATGCCACCCTTTAAATTAGTTTGCATATTTTGGACACAACGTCTCCATTGTTTGAATCCAACAATTCGATAAGTATCTCATGTTATCATTACAAATATAACAATACATTAGCTTTGTAGAGGTTGAACTACATTGAAATATAAATATATAAATCTACAATTTTTCTTACTTAGACAAACACAAAGTTTGTGGAAATTCCAACAAAGTAAATAATAAAACATAAAAAAAACCTACTTAATAGAGGACATGATATATCATACATTCTTATGCCTTTCCACAACAATGCATCTCATCAATAAAATTTGCAATATAAACATCCATTTGCTTACTTAACGTTTTTTTAACAACTATGATAGGAAATAAAAAGCACACACTCCATACACTGCACTATCGAACTTGATATTGTGGGTTCATATTTGATTTTTCGATATGATTTCTTGTCCTGTGTTTCATTTCTTTGGAGTCCATTGGAATTCACATGAAACCGTCTTTCCTCCCATTACTTGCATGTTAGTTCATTAATTGCACAAGTAACTTAACATGAAACATTTGTCGAAGTCTAGATAGATATAATTTGCATTCATCGTAACATCTTATTTGGAACTATGAGAACTTATCCCTCAATATGATATGTCATCTCTTTATATACAAGGAATTCTTTATAGTTTTGATATTCACCTTTATACAAAATGCATGAACTTACTTGTTTTCAATCTCCACCTAGACCAACCATTTATGTGCTTCTCTATAAGTTCACGACTAAATAATATATTTGATGAATATTTTATTTATTTTTAGTGCCCTCTGAGATTGTTAAACATTAAATCAAATGAGAATATATGAGTAATGATAAGCATGTTGGATTTATCATTTTAATAATATTGCTCATATAAAATCTATTCATTAATATTTCAATTAAATAATTATTAATTAATGGACTAGGTCTCTATTTAGGTACACCAACTGAAAGTGAAAATGTAAAAACATAATCCGAGTCAATTTCCTAGGGAAGTTAATCTCTTGTCTTACTATCGAAATGACGACTCACTTTCTAACAATATTAATGTGCTTGAAATTTTTGATGTTCTACTTGCACTTGATTTAAACATGACTTACTTAGTTGCATGTTAGATGGAGTCATTACGATTAATATGATCAACATTATGTTGGTGGTATTTCACTTTTATATCATCACTACTGTGAACCAAAGGATAATATTCCTCATCATTATTTTCCATCCCTAAAGAAACATATTAGAATTTCATTCAATCCCTTTTCATGGACCTTGTTTTCGTAATTGTCTCATTCATAGGGGCAGATGTCATTCCATCAATGATTTCTAATTGCATTGAATCTTTAATTGTACCTTGTTGAAATAATGTAACTTTGAAAAATATTCTACTTGTACTTTACATTATTATTATTCCTCCTTCGAGATATGTCACTGATGTAAAAGGTCGTGTAAAAGTCATGAGGTAAACCCTTCGTTGTAAGTCAGATCAATAGTACCCATAAAAGAAAAATATAATTATTATTGTGAGTTTTCCTAGGTAGGTCAGCCCTATCAGTTAGACAGGTCTGCCCAATTAGGGTAAATGTCAGTTGGCAAGATTAGTATAAATAGGGAGGCGCCCTCCCTCGTTTATACACACTCACTCACACTTGTATTGCGCAAGAGAGAGAGAGAAGGAGGGACAAAGAAGGAGGAGGACTAGTGTATTTGATGTTTGGCTCTTACGCTTGGGGTTTGGTCTCTCTCTCAATGAGACCTTTTTCTTTGGTCATTGCATTCTAGTAATCTATATTGAGAAAGTTTTTGTCGGGTTTTTCCCTTTAGGGTTTCCCAGGGTAAATTATTGTGTACCTTATGATTGTGTTTCTTTCAATGATCCTCTTTATGTTGTTATTGTGAAAATGTATCAAGTGCTTATCAAGTTAGGACTTAAGCTATGGACACATAGAAAACTTAACATGGTATCAAATCTAGCCTGAAAAGAGTAGCTTTCATGAGGTAAATCTCTCTCTCCTTCTTCGGACAAGAAAATTAGGGTTTTCTACTAAAGTGGATTTATTGAGTGCAAGTGACATAGGGAAGCATGCCCCTCTTAGGCGCATCTTTTGGAGCCAAGATTGAAGTTTTTCAATGGGCAGATCCTTTATAAAGTCAATCCCTAGTTTGGATTGGAACCAGAAAACCATAAAACCATGGAACTAGAGAACTCGAAACAACACCAGAAATTGCAGTCCGAAATGTTGCAAGTCTAGTTTCAAGGGTTAGTATTTGGATTCTCCAGAAACTGACTGTACCATGATACTCGGCTCAGTCAAGCGCATATTCTGGTGAGTACATTTTTCATTTATGAGAAATTTCATTTTTTGTCATTTTTTGTCCTCCGGGACAGGATGTCTCCAAGCACTAAGCTTGATGACAAGTTGGAAGGCATATAAAACTTTTGTTCTTGGAAATACATAATAGGACTCATTCTAGAAGAGAATGATCTTGAAAATTTTATCGAGGAAGTTGTGTCGGAGCTTGAAAAAAATTAAGGAAAGGAAAAGTACAAGAAAGATATAATTAGAGTGAAGAGGATCATAGTAGATTCTATCAAGGATCACTTGATTCCTAGAGTATCCTCCAAAGATACACCTAAGGAGATGTTTGATGCCCTATCAGGAATGTATGAAGGAAGAAACATCAACCGAAAGATGAACTTGAGAGCCCAACTCAAAAGTACAAAAATGATCAAGGGTGAATCTATCCACGAAGACTTCACAAGGGTCTCTCAATTCAAAGAAAAACTAGAAGCAATTAAAGACAAGATTGATGAAAATGAACTAGTAATGAACGCTCTCAATGGTCTTACTAGACCATGGGACTCGTTCATCCAGACAATATGTGCAAGGAAGGAAATCATACAATTTGATGTCCTATGGGAAGAATGTGTTCAAGAGGAAGCTATAGTAGCTAACCGAGGAGCACTACTTAGAGATGATGACCATGCTCTAGATACACATATTAGAATAAGAAAAGGAAAACATCATTTCAAGAAGGAAACTCATAAAGGGGTCTTATCCTCCTAAGAAGTTTCAAAAGAATAAAAAGGGAGATTACAAGCATAAATATTTCTCCTCTTATCAGTGTTACCATTGTGATAAGATAGGGAAGAAGAATATAAGAGGAAGAATGACAAAAGACATCATGCTCACTCAACCGAAGAAGAAGAACCTCCCAAGAAGTTAGAAAAAGAAAAAATTGAAGAATATGTTCTTTAGAAGATGTATCTGTCAATGGGACAGAATAAGGTGGCCTGTATAAACTGAAAAGTCACTTAGAAGAAGCCTTGATTCATGATACTACAAGTCAATGTGAACTAGGGCATATACGACTTGCTCACATAAACTACAAAGCCCTACCACATGTGAGCAAGGTAGTCACAGGTATACCATACCTAAAGATTGATCACAAAGGAATATGTAAGGGATGTGCGAAAGGAAAGAGCATAAATAATCCATTTCCAAAGAGAGACACCAAGTCAGAAGTGTTAGCACTAGTTATTTTTGGTGGTTTGGTGGTTCTGACGCTTTTTTCATTGGCATTTTGGCAACTCCAGGTTTGTTTGCTCGGTTATTTGTCAATGTTCCCTATGTTTTGCAAAGAAAAATGGGCTTGAAGACTTTTTGAACACAAAGAAAGATTTTTTTTTAATTGTTGGTGATCTAAAACTGAGTTATTTTATTAAATTTATGGGCCAATGATTTCTTGTTGAAAATTATAAAGATGGTTTAAAGTTTAAATTATGAAGGAAGGAGTTTATATTTTTATAAAGACAAGATTTTGTTTTATAAAATATTAACGAAATAATTTTTTTTTATTGTTGGTGATCTAAAACTGGGTTATTTTATTAAATTTATGGGCCAATGATTTATTGTTGACAATTATAAAGATGGCTTAAAGTTTAAATTACGAAGGAATGAGTTTATAATTTCATAGAGAAGATTTTGTTTATTTTTATTGTTGAAAATTATAAAGGTGGTTTAAAGTTTAAATTATGAAGGAAGGGGTTTATATTTTTATAAAGACAAGATTTTGTTTTATAAAATATTAACGAAATAATTTTTTTTTATTGTTGGTGATCTAAAACTCGGTTATTTTATTAAATTTATGGGCCAATGATTTATTGTTGAAAATTATAAAGATGGCTTAAAGTTTAAATTATGAAGGAATGAGTTTATAATTTTATAGAGAAGATTTTGTTTATTTTTATTGTTGGTGATCTAAAACTGGGTTATTTTATTAAATTTACTGGCCAATGATTAATTGTTGAAAATTATGAAGGTGGAAAGTTTAAATTATGAAGGAAGGAGTTTATAATTTTATAGACAAAAAAATTGTTTAAATTATGAAGAAAAGAGTTTATAATTTTATAAACAAAAATATTGTTTAAATTATGAAGGAAAGAGTAATTTTTATTGTTGGTGATCTAAAACTCGGTTATTTTATTAAATTTATGGGCCAATGATTTATTGTTGAAAATTATAAAGATGGCTTAAAGTTTAAATTATGAAGGAATGAGTTTATAATTTTATAGAGAAGATTTTGTTTATTTTTATTGTTGGTGATCTAAAACTGGGTTATTTTATTAAATTTACGGGCCAATGATTAATTGTTGAAAATTATGAAGGTGGAAAGTTTAAATTATGAAGGAAGGAGTTTATAATTTTATAGACAAAAAAAATTGTTTAAATTATGAAGAAAAGAGTTTATAATTTTATAAACAAAAATATTGTTTAAATTATGAAGGAAAGAGTAAAAATCATATAGGTGTCTTAAAGAGTTTATAATTTCATAGACAAATACCGGCATTAATAACCAAGCCGTAGATGTTGTATATGCTCACAATATCAACGCATAGCTTAATGGAGTCCGTTAACGGAGCCCATGTGCCAAGCTCCCAAAGAGCATTACATGATACTCTCTCACAACTAGCTAAACTTTTATTGTATATAAATAAATAAAATAACTTGTTTCTCTTTGCATGTGGGATAGTTTCTAAAGAGAAATAAAGATATGAGAGCGCAATGCAAACAAAAAATTATATTCCAGGGCATTGTAAGAAAAGGAATACCGACGAAAGTTCATTGGAATGCATTGTTCGAAAGTTTAAGCATATATGTTCAAGCTTATGAAGAGTAGCGAGATCACTTGGCTTGCGTGGAGGAACGTTGTGGCATGTGTTGGCGTGTGCATAACATGGAGGGAAATAGCTGTATGAGAGCATATTGCTTTCTCAATGGCGCTGTTGTCAATATAGCAACACTGATTCTTAGATGTATACGGTGTTGGGTTTTGATGTGGGTTTCACTAATCAATTTAATGGTTCAAAGATGGTAAATTTTTTAAGTGGATACAGGGGATAATACATTAATTGAATCAAATTCTTCTTTTACCGAAATTCAAAATATTGTTTGAGTCATCAAATTCAATTACAGATTTCGAAGAGCTGAAGGAGAATATTGCAAAATGAAGACATGGGTTTTGTTGGGGACAGATGGAATTACAATAAACTCTCTCATATTTCATACAACTATAACCATTTGAGGTATACAGATGGGGCTTTGAAGCCTATTTTTTAACAATCCATCCCCTGAAAGAGGTGAAATGATGAAGATTAGGGGGCAGCTATATAAAAACAAGTGTTTGCAATGAAGAGAGGCTCCTTCACCTATGTTGTTGAAGAACATAGGTGAAGATTAGGGGGCAGCTGTATAAGAACAAGTGTTTGCAATGAAGAGAGGCTCCTTCACCTATGTTGTTGAAGAACAATTCAAGGTCGAGTCAGCACAAGACCATTGGGGTGCTCTGAAATGTCATTTTCAACAAGCAAGCCTGAGTCCCAGATGCCATATTTGTTGTTTTGGTCGAGCACGTGCATCATCGCTTGCTTTCCCAATTTGTTTGTGATCATGACAAATCTTCCACCTCAGGAATTTGTTAGGATTTTGATTCCCACGTTGTAGCTGATTTTGGATCTAGTTCGAGGCTGGTCTCGGGAGCATATTACACTATAAATGCAACCTCAATGAAGGAGTAAAGGGTTCGACATTCATCTTTGAACCCCCCTGTGCTTGGTTTTGTAGTTCTGCAACTTTCTTGGAAGTATTAATGAAAAGTATTCTTCTGAGTTTCTGAGATTCATCACAATGTTTAAAGTTCAGTCAGTGATTCTTGTATGCTTCATTTTCATATGTGTAAAGTTTTGCTAATGCGTTTCTAGATGCATGTAAGGAATTTGTTTGTGTTAAGCACTCCTTTCATAAAAAATAACATTCGTAATGTGTTTATAATGATTGTTATGGAATTCATCATTTGTTAGGTTCTCTATTTGAGTCATTATCCTTTATTGTTGCTTCTGCTAAGGGTGTTTTCAAGAGATTCACCCATAGAAAGGTGTCTCTTGCTCCACCGGGCTTCTCGCTCCACCGGGCTTCTCCTACGTTCCCCTACCACCACCTGAAGATATTTGACTGAATATTAACACTCATTTTGTCTCAGATTACAAAGTTTATAACCTATCATTATTTGTTGTAACCCCTTGAATGATTTAGGCCATGACTCCATTTCCCAATGGTATTTAATATCTGTCTGTCTTACAATCTTTAAAATTACAAACAAATCTGTTCGTGTCAGATATCTAGCCTTTTGAGTGCTTGCTAAAGCTATATGTGTAAGTGAATGATCCCATGACATAGAGAGAGACCTCTTTGACTGTATAGGCTAGAATACAGTCTAACGATTGGTTTGAAATGGTTACCCCAGTTATCTCCTACCACAACCATCAGAAAATCATTGGGTGGTAATAAGAAGGAATATTGGAACTTATACACTCATATATATGCGATCCAATGCCCGCAACATCTTTAAGTGGGTATGTATATTATCTAACTTTCATTGATGATTACTCTCGTAATACTTGGGTTTACTTTTTAAAATCAAAAGATGAAGTGCTTGGAAAGTTCAAGGAATTCAACGCCTTGGTGGAGAAAATTTCAGAAATAAAGATCAAGACATTCATGTCAGATAATGGAGGAGAGTATACTTCAAATGAATTTGGAAACTTTTGCAAGGATGTCGATATTAAGAGGGAACTTACCACTCCCTATAATCCACAACAAAATGGTGTTGCTGAAAAGAAGAACTGAACCATTATCGAAGTAGTGAAGACTATGATCCATGATCAAGATCTTCCTATGCACTTATGGGATGAAGCAACAAGGACACCAGTATATGTCCATAATAGAATATCCCATAGTGCACTTGGGTTCAAAACTGTTAGTTTTTCTAATATAATTAACTTGATTAGGATCTTTATCTGAAAGGATAACAAAAACAAAAAGACACACAAGATAGAGCAGATACATAAGACACAAGGATTTTCATCGGGGAAATCATAAAGGAGAAAACCCTGTAAACTTCCTCAGAATTATTCTATAACAAAGATTGTATCACAAGATGATCAAACCTGATAAGAAGAAGTCTTTTGCAACTATCTATATGTCCTCCTTCTCTCTCTCTCTCCTCATGTGAACTTGAGTGAGTGAGTGAGTGTATAAATTATGGAGGGTGCCTCTCTATTTATACCTTTCAAGTGATTGACCTATTACATGAATGGGGCACCCCTCTTCCCCTAACAGGGCTGACTTCTCCTACAAAGACCCCAAAAATACACTACATGATGTTACATTAGGGACTATTTCCCTGACTTACAACACAGGTTGTACCTCAAGGTCCATACACAATAATGACATCCCAAAAGGAGGCAAACACGTCTCTAATGGGGGTACAACAACATACAATGATAATATACAAAAAAAATCTTCCGAAGTTACAAATACTTCAATACTCCCTCTCAACTAGGAAGGTGTTCTCTCTCTCTCTCTCTCCACAATCATCAACACATCTAGTATAATATTCATCACGGAGTCATCATAGATGCTGCCATATTCATCTTCTAGTTGATAATTGAATGGTACTATTTGTCATCAGAAGTTTCTACAAAGCCAACCCTTTTTCATGTTGGGTGTAGGCTTAGTTCTCATCTAGGTCTTCATCATATCTTCAAGCAATCCATCGCGTAGGTACAACCCAAGACCTTCTTTACATTTCCACGAAAATAACCTGCATCTCCTATTGTCATCTCTTTGTATCTAGATAATCTCTTTTGTCCTGCACAAAATAAAACAAAACACACATAAAGCATACGGAGCACAACCTAGATGTAGACCGCCTGCGTTCTACCAACATAGGAACATGCTAGGATGCAACCTGCATCTACCACTGTGTGAGAATCACCTAGGAGCACACAAAGTGCATTACATCTCTCTATGGTCAAATTGAGTTCTACCAACATAGAAGGACTTCTCAGGTGCACACCAAGTGCCTTGTTACCTCATCATCTACAAGATGGGAACACACACATACAAGGACTGATTACTACTGAACAACCTGCGTACCACGACATGATCTTTTCCATTCAGGTCAACCTCAAGGAATTATTACATCCGAACAACCTGCGTCCAGTAAATTTTCCATTCCGGACAACCTTCGGGACTTATTGCATCCGAGTAACCTGCTACACCAGGACCTATTTTACACTCTGGACAACCCACATGACTTATTACATCCTAGTAACTTGCTACACCAGGTTCCTTTTTACACTCGGATAACTGGTCTCAAGACTGATTACGTCCAAGGATAACCTACGAGCTTCTCTAGGGCTAATTACATCCGAGGACAACCTACATGAATTATTACGTCCGAGCAACCTGCTACACCAGGATCCTTTTTACACTTGGACAGCCCGTCTCATTTCCCATGTGAGATCTCATGCATTTGCGTCTTCTAGTCTCTGGTCATTTTCTAGCATATAAACATATAAGGACTGCTTACGTCCAAGGATTACCTATGAGATTTGCCAGGACTTATTACATTAGAGTAAAACCTACAAGACTGATTACATCCGAGCAACCTATGATCTTCGCCAGGACTTTTAGGATCAAACAATCATATCTCCAGCTATGCTAGAACTCATCACTCCCTCTTTCGAGGGGTCTAGTTCTGGATCACACCAAGTATTTCTCTGAAGTAATCAAACTTCACTCTGGCTAGAGGCTTGGTCAATACATCGGCTATCTGCTCGTTCATTGCCATGTACTGGAGATTTACTGCTCCACTCTGCACGATATCCTCGATATAGTGGAACTTGATCTCAATGTGCTTCGACTTGTCATGGAACACTGGGTTCTCCGATAGCTTCATGCAACTCTGGTTGTCAGAGACGATACAAGTCACTTCTAACTGGAGATCAAACAAATTAGACAGTAGTTTCTGCATCCATACTTCCTTACGACTAGCCGAACAAGTAGAAACATACTCTGCCTTGGTTGTACTTAGTGCCACGTAGGAATGCTTCCGGCTAATCCAGGAGATCATGCCAGATCCTAAACTGAAGCAACAACCTGAGGTGCTCTTCCTATTAGTGGTGCTACCTACCTACTCTTAATCAACATAATTGTGCAGTTTAATCTTGTGATTCGCAACATATCCGAGCCCATCATCCATTGTACCCTTCGGGTACCTCAATACATGCTTTGCAACAATTAGGTGAATATGTATCGGATCCGTTAGGAACTTGATTAGTGTTTTCACAACAAAGCATATGTCTGGTCTCGTATTCATCATATACATCAATGAGCCAATCATCTGATGATACATCATGCCATCAATCGAATCTGGATTATGATGAAACATCACACAGAAGCTTCAAGTTTGATTCCATAGGTGTGGCTATTGCCTTGCAGTCCAACATTCTGAATCTCTTCAGAATTTCCACTGTATACTTTCCTTGACCAAGGAAATACCATCTGCACTCTGCCACACCTCCATGCCTAAGAAGTAGTGCATCATCCCTAGGTCTTTCATCTCGAACTCAGTGGCAAGTCTCCTCTTTGCATCTCCAATGAGTTCGTCCTCTCCTGTCAGGAACATGTCCTCGACATATAACACGAGTATCATTGGTCTTCCACCTTCAACCTTGAAGTAAAGGTTGGAATCCACTTTACTCTTAATAAATCCTAAGCTCATTAAGAAGCTATCCATCCTGCCGTACCATGTCCTTGGTGCCTATTTCAATCCATACAAGGCCTTCTTTAATTTGCATACATGAGTCTTCCTGCCATGTGTGTCGAATACTAGTGGTTTTTCTACATATACTTCCTCCTTGACTACACCATTCAAGAATGTTGTCTTGACATCCATTTGGTGTATCTTCCATCTCATAACTGCAACCAATGCAAGGATAGATCTAATGGAAGTGTACCTTACCACTGGTGCAAATGTCTCCTTGTATTCTATGCCTTCTTTCTGTGAGAATCCTCGTTCTATGGATCTTGCCTTGTATTTCTTGATGCTTCCATCTGCAACATGCTTGATCTTGTAGATTCACTTCGAAGTCACGAAGGAATTTATTTCTAGTCTCAAAACTATCTCCCATACATCATTCTTCATAATCCACTGATAATCCTCGATCATGGCATCCTTCCATTCTTTATTTTCTACATCCTCTTCATAAGTGGAAGTTTCCTTGTCAATGATGTCACACAATAGGGCCACATAGTTGTTGTAAGGCTTTGGTATTTTCCTTTCTCTATGCATCCCTTTAGGAGTGCCATACCTTTCTACTTCTTGTATGATCTCCCATTCCCATGCTAGTTTCCTCTTGTGGGATTCCTTCTCGTGAAGTGTCTCTACATGCTCTTGTGGTTCTGCCATGTCATGATTTTCATGGTCTTCTAGAATTCGCTTCTACAATTCCCGTACCTCGAACTTTCGCTCCTTTAGGTTCCTTGACCTCTTCAATAGTTAGAGTCCTAGAATTTGAGAATGTTGAGTCTTCATCATGCATTTATGATGATCTTGATCTTCTTGAATCCTGGGAGGTATATTCGGTAGGCCTTTGATGTATCACTATATCCTATGAATATACCCTTCCTCCCAGAAGGATCGATCTTGGTCCTCTTCTCCTTTGGGATATGTATGTACATCAGGAAACCAAATATTATGATATGGCTGAATTTTGGTTTCTCCCTTGAGAAATCCTCTTCAAGAGTCTTGTTGTTAAGTACTCGATGAGGAGTATGGTTCTATACATACATATCCGTTCTTGCTACCTCTGCCCAAAGGTGCATTGGAAGATCCTGGTCATGAATCATTCTTTCACTGCTTCCATTATGGTACGGTTCTTTCGCTCCACAACACCATTATATTGAGGATTGTATGGAGTGCTTAACTCTCTCTTAATCCTAGAATCTCTGCACTGTTCCTTGAATTCTTCCAAGGTGAAATCTCCGCCATTATCTGACCGCAAAGTTTTGATCTTCCTTTCAGTGTGGTTCTCGACCAAGGCTTTGTATACCTTGAACTTAATGAATACTTCATTCTTTCCTTTCAAGAAATTTATCCAAGTCTTACGTGAGAAATCATCTATAAAGGAAACATAGTACACATACTCGCTTAGTGAGATGGAAGACATGGGCCCACACACATCTGAGTGTACTATCTCTTGTATTCCTTTAGCTTTACTTTCATTGCTGGGAAATGACTTCTTTGCATTCTTTCCTTGTGCACATCCTTTGAAAATGCCTTCATGATTTATTTGGATTTCTAGAAGCTTTGAGACTTCTTTGCTTGCAATTGGTAGTGCTCTGTAATGAACATGTGCAAGCCTTCAATGCCATAGTTCACTTGGTTCTATTGACTCATGAACAATTGCTTGTACATGCTATCCTTTTAGTTTGTACAAGCCTCCTTCTAGTTCTCCAATCATTGTTGCATCATCTATTGTCTTTCCTTTAGGCCACATTAGAATTTGGCCATCAACGAATGCAACTCTCATTCCCTTTGCATCTAGTGGAGAGATGGAGAGGAGATTCTTCTTCAATTCTGAAACATATAGCATATCTTTCATCTTTAAGGATTTTTTGGAGTCTAGGTTATATGAAGCTTCTCCACTCCCTTTTATGGGTTATTGATAATCATCACCAAGTTTCACCTTGTGAGGTGACTCATGCTCATACATATTAACGAATGATTCTTTGTATCCTATCACGTGTTTAGATGCACCACTATCTACACACCAATCATTGCTTTCATGTGAGACAATGCCCGTAAGTGCTGAGATCATCACATACTCTTCATCTAAATCATCCTTCTCTCTTCTAAATCTTTTGTTTGTTGGTTCATCACCTTCGGCGGTATGAGAATGATGTCTCTTTTTCTAGTTAAAGGAGTCCTTATTCTTGGGACAATCTCTTGCAAAGTGTCCCTTTTCATCACAAGTATAACATCGAACATTTGAAGGATCTATTTTGAACTTCTTTTGTTTCTTGTCCTTCTTCTTGTATTGATGATGGTTCTCCTTCTTCTTATAGTTATTTGTTGGTAGAGGATCAAGTGCGCATGGTGCAACAACGGCGGAAGCGACAAGGGTCAAAGTAAACTGTGCAAGAGGAAGATGTCGACAAGTGGTCAGCTTGGTCGCATTATTGTAGTTTTGGTCCAAGTTGGTTAGGAAATTAGTTATATCTGGACCTTTTTGTAAAGGCACAAGCCTATAAATAGAGTAAGGAATGTAGTGATACATATGGATTGGAGGAGATCTTATCTTTGGTCGATCTATATTTTATGGTGAATTTTTCTTGTGAATTGTTTTCTGGGTTTTGGTATGAGGCTGTAGACCAAGGGATGCATTTTGGAGATGTAATTTGACCTATGGAAGTTAATATGATGAGAATGTTGCTGGAAACTTTATGTTGTCTTTATTTGTGATGCAACCTATGATGTTTCCAAGATATGTAGTTAGTTGATGCGATTTGTATGATGAGATCTGAATGGTGTAATCTAAATGTTTCTCTTAATGGTTTTGATTATCTGAATGATGAGAAGTATTCGTCTGATGAATGAATTCTTGCATGTCAATTTCTTTTCTGAATGATGGAATGATGCGATATTGGATCTGATGAAATTGATGGTGAATAGTTTGAATAAATTCTAAGGTTAAACCCTATTCTAAATCTCTAAGTGGTATTGCAACAAAGAGAGATTAAGTGCACAAGTCCTCTTCCCTTCTGTGGAAACGTGGTTCCTGCAGCCCTCCCTCAAACATCTTGGGTGAGACTGCATCTGCTTCATAGGTGTTACTGGATAGGGTAAAACCTGTCCGGGCCAGTGTTTAGGGATATTGTGTTGAAGGGTGTCGACAATGAGTGAACCTATATTGACTGAAGTGTGTCAAAAAATGGTTCCATTGTTAGGACCATAGTGCGAGGACAAAGAGGACATGTTGTGGGACTCGACGAAACCGGAGATCCAAGACTGGTTCGACTAGAAGACTCAAGAATTCGTAGTAGAAGAAAACTAGAGCTCCAGACTGACAGCAGAAGAGTCGTTGGGAAGGAATCTCTACTTTGATATCCATGAAAGTTTAATTTCTGAATTCTCGATAATCCTGTACGAGTGGTTGGTGCAACTGTCATTCCAAAAAAGGAACTTCCAAGGAGGTGAACCTACTTACTGGACCCTTGAATTGGTTCAACGATTAAAAAGGGTTAAAAACAAGGCATCAAGGGATTTCAAAATGTGTCTCGACAACATCTTGGAAGGATATATCACTGAGTTGTTGTCGACATAGTCAAATCCTATAGCAACGTAGAGAGGGAATTCTTCCAGGGACCCAGAGGGAGATTTATATTATCTTTGCAATTGTGGATTAAGATGCTCATTTGTGAAAAAGGTATATTGAAGTTGAACTCTAATGAGTAGAGCTCTGGTGTGCGGAGGTTACGGGTATTGTGAAGACGAGGGATGGATGGAATGATATGAGGTATATGGATGGGAGTTACGTCGAGATTGTGAGGGAAGTCGAGGAAGAGTGTGGTCTTCTGTGAAGTGGGGTAAGGTTCCGATAGGAGAAGAGGTAGAGGACCGAGGAGAGTCCTGGTGCGACCGAAACAAGAAACTATGGGATAACATCACAAGGGGCTAAGTGACCCTACAACGATGAAGGAGATGAATAGGCTACACCTGAGCTCGATGAAGGACCAACCTAAAGAAACAATGTACCTACACCTCCGTGCACTGTGCCACATTTAGGAAGACACCAGATCATCACAAGATTGCTCTATGTGTCACCACATGAGTAATAGTAGCGGATCATATAATACCGGAAGAAGGGCCAGGAACAAGACTGGGGATCCCAAGCAGTATTGGTTTCTCTGTGAAGCAATATGTACTATGAAGTAAGTTCAAGACGAAGACATTAAGAAGGGACAACTTCCAACAACTTTCTGAGGTCACGCATTATATTGGTATATGAAGTTTATACAAGTGCCGATAGGGAATAAAAAAAGGACACTAGTGCAAATTACAACTGGGTTAATTGAAGAATTTTGGAAACCCAAATATGAGTCACAGTATATTACTGAGTTGAAGGAAATCAAACAATATCCAAAAGAATTGGTATGGGATTTTTATCAGCAGTTCAAGACGTTGATGGCTAAGGTTAGCTTCAGAATGAGTAATGTACAACACAAAGAATGGTTCATCGCAACATTGGTGCTATACATCCGAATTCCATTAATGCAACCAAATATTGCGACATAAACCGAGGCATTGGATATTGCGATGAAACTGGAGGCTTCACCAGTTGGTGAAACATGGGTTGGGATGAATCCGATCCAACTGCAATTGGCGATTCTGATGATTCAGTTGCAAGATATCATGAAGGGAAAGGACATCCGTGAAGAATTATGGTGTACTCGATGTCTCACGAAAGGACATCATAAGGATCAATGTTCGGACTTCCACGATTACTTACAGGTAGGGGATCCTAATCCATTTAGTCAAGGAAGTTTACCATGGTGCCAAATCTGTCAAGCTCGACAACATGGAAACAAGGAATGTGTATATCTCCAAAAGGTAGTATCGAAATCGGTGAATCTGTTTTGCAATTTCTGTCGATCAGTCGGTCATGAAGAGAAGGATTGTCATGCATATGAATTTCTCCAAGAGAGAACAATGGATATAGATTTCATGAAATGAGAAGAGCATTGACCAACGGAGAGACTGCAACTGCAACAACCACCTCCGCTTTTGCAACAACAACCATAGTTTTCTCCACCGCATCCATAGTACAATCAGATGCAATATTATCAGTAGCAACCACAGTATACTTAGCCGCAGTACACTCAGCCTCAATACATTCAACCGCAGCCTAATTAGGTGCAACAACAACAATTTAATCAAACGCAGTATCAACCATAAGGAGGATTCCGAGGAGGTTGGAATGGAGGCTTCGGTCGAGGAGGAGGTATGGGACGAGGTCGTGAACCTTTGCAATGCTATAATTACATAGTATTGGGACATTATCAACGAGATTTCTCAAATCTTCAGTCACAATGTACTTATTGTACCTCCACAGATAATACTGTTGAAGATTGTCCATAGCTAATCATAAAATGGCAAGCGAAGAATGTTCCACCACCGCAGAACCGGAACCAGAATATGAACCAGAATGTAAAATAGGTTGTGAACCAACCTCAAAATAAGAATCAAGGACTAATCGTAGGAAAAATTTCGACGGAACCGAAAAGTACTCAACCTATAGACGTTGGATTGATAACTCGAGGATGCACGACCACAGGAGATGATGGTCCAATCCCATAAATATGATAGGCGACTCGAAAAAAGGTACAATTTGATGTCAACACTGAGAAAGAAACATTCTTCATCGTAAGAGATGTCATCGAAAGGGATACGGGTAAGTTGCCTATTTATGAAATGCCACCTACTTTTGATTCAACACTAGTAGCATGACCATCATAAAAGATTGGAACATTGAAAAGTTTCTTAGAAATTTGTTTGTTGTTAGCAAAAGATCGTGATTCTCTAGCAAAAATAGCAGGTATGCTATACTGACCAAAGAAAGGGCGACATGACTACATCGCGAACTCTCTGCATAAAAAGAAATCTGGAAGGGAGATGAGAATGAATGTCCAAATTGGTGACTATGATGTAGAATCAGTCATATTGGATGTAGGATCAGATGTCAATATATTAACAAAGCAAACATGGGAAAGGATGGGGAAACCATAGTTGGTTTGGTCTCTTGTACAACTGCGACTGGCGAATCAGGTTAGAGTGTCGCCAATTGGTAGAGTATCTCACCTACTTGTCAAAGTAGAAGGACTGAAGACTTATGCAGACTTAGACGTTATTGAAATTATCGATGAAAGTAGCTCATATCCCATGCTGCTGGGGATTGGCCGGGCTAATGATAATTTGGTAGTTATCAACTTTAAGAAAAGAGTGTTGACTTTTGAGAATTGGGACATGTAGAACATTGACCTATTGGACCTGAATGAAGGTAGAAGATATGTCAAACCAGTAAAGGAGGAAGTTGTAGGAGGATGGGACCATTCATACAATATTTCAGAGGATTACATCCATCCCACCGCAGATGGGTAGCTGGGCTGGTGAAGTACTAGTTCCACATCATCGGATACTGATGATGCATTGGAGAATTAGCAGAATCAACTACTGGAAGTATCGACTCGAAAATGTGGACGAGTCACTCAGTCGTTACGATGGGTCGCAATGAAGGTTATTGAGCTATGAATGTATGAAGGGCTACCCAATTTAACTGAGTTTATCCATGAGTTCGAAGATAAGGTAGCAGAGCCTCAATGACTATTGGCGCTGGAGGAAGCACTGAAGGCCACTCCAGCAAGATGGTGGGAGACGCATAAACACTCGATTGACATATGGCCGATATGTCGCAGACTAATGGAAGTTTGATTTGGAGAAACAATGCACTACCAGGGTGAGAAGTATGGTGGAAGGAGTGATCCCAATCATCATTTGGTCGCATGTCAGATTGCATGTGTATCAAGGCCAAAGGATGAATGGATACATGCTTTTTTCCACACGCTGGATGAAATTCCGTGACAATTGTACATATCAGCAGATTTCCGAATGGAGATCACAACATGGGAAGACCTGACTGTCTGCTTCAATCACACTTTCAGAATTGTGAGTGCCAATCTAGTAATTCGTAACACACTTCAGCACATCCGTGATGTAGTCTTGGAAATAGTTCCAGTGGCATTTACTACGGAATCGCATGAGACGCCATTAATGCAATTGATGATAGGATGTTACAATGTAACATGAGAACCTGATGACTGGGATGATCCAAGGAATATTAATATCATAGAGTCAAAAGGAAGTCGAGATATCTCAGCACTAGAGATGCCAATCGGTAAAGTCCAACAACCTATCAAGACACAGAATGTCAACATTGGGACAACGGAGGACCCAAAGTTTTCCAATGTCAGAGATTATTGGGACGAAGCCACTATGGCGAAGATCACTGATTTGCTACACAAGTTCCAGGACTTATTCCCAACTAAATTTGCTGAGTTGAAAGGGATTTTAGGGGACTTTGGAGAAATGAAGATGTCGCTAAATCCAAATGCAAAGCCCTTAGCCAGTAAAGCAACGTCCCTGTCGATTGAATCCGTGATACAAGGAGCGAGTGAAATCTGAGCTCGATAGGATGATGGATATTGGCATAATCAAGCCTGTGGAAGATTCGAAATGGATCAGTTCAATGGTTGTTCAAGATAGTTCAATGGTTGTTCAAGATAAGAAGATAGGGGAAATACATATCTGTGTCGACCTCCAGAAGTTAAATGACGCATGTCTCCATGATCCATTCCCAACACCATTTACTGATGAAGTGCTAGAAGGAGTCGACGGACAAGAGATCTATTAATTCACAGATGGCTTTTCAGGCTACCATCATGTAAATATTATGAAGGAAGATTGACACAAGATGACTTTTGTGACAAAATGGGGATGTGTCCAGTACATGGTGATGCCATTTGGTCTCAAGAACACACCTACAATATTCTCAAGGATAGTAGTCGCTGTGTTTAAAGATTTTATTCAAATTTTTTTGGCGATATATATGGATGATTGGACTGTCTATGGGTTGGTGAAAGACCAAATTAAGAACCTACGACTGATGTTGGAGAGGTGTGGAAAACATTAGATCTCGCTAAATTTGTGTAATTGTATATTTTATGTGCTGTTTGGAATTTTGTTGGGGCACATCGTCGGTAAGGAAAGAATGTTGGTATATCCTACTAAGATTGCAATAATTGTTAATCTGTCCCCACCAACGACGATGAAAAAACTCAGGGCGACGTTGGGACATATTGGGTATTACCGGAAGTTCATAAGAGGATACACAACATTCACAACACCGATGGAGAAACTGTTGAAGAAGGACACCAAGTTTGAATAGAGCCATGAGTGCCAAGGAAGTCTCGACACTCTAAAAAACAAGATGGTCACAACACCGATATTGGTCTTTCTAGACTGGATGAATGAATTTCACGTCCACGTCGATGCATCATCAATCACATTAGTGGTAATTCTGGCACAACTAGGTGAAGGAGCGATTAACCACCCACTTTCTTTCGCAAGATAAAAGTTGTCATCTACGGAAAGGGACTATACCATGATAGAACGAGAAGGATTAGCGATGATATATGCATTATAAAAATTTCACCACTATCTATTGGGAGGACACTTCAAGATGTTTATCGATCATTTGACATTGAAATACCTGGTCAACAAGCCTGTGTTGGGGGGGGGGGGCATCTGTTGATGGTTTCTACTCTTCCAAGAATTTGATTTCGAGATCATTGTGAAGTCGAGTTGATTGAATGTTGGACCTGATCACTCATTAAGGATTGAGACAAATGAAGAACTAACCAACATCGAGGATGGATTACCTGATGCATAGATGTTTAAAGTTGGAATGGTAGATGACCATTATGAAAAAAATATTCAGTACTTATCGACATGGAAAGCATTGGATGATTTCACCACTAGTCAAAAGAAGGAATTGGTCATTCGAGTCGCAGATTGTCGACTAATCAGTTGACAACTCTACAAGATGGGGTCGGATGAGATTCTACGTCGGTATGTTCTACCACATGAATAGGAAAGGATATTTGCTAAAGCACGTGACATAGTTGCAGTAGGACATTATGGAGGTCGCACAACTACCACGAAGATACTCCGAGTTAGCCTATTGTGGCCAACCATGCACAATGATGGCGCAGACTATAGAAAAATTACGATGTTTGTCAAAGGACGGGGAATCCATCACGACGGGA
Source organism: Pseudotsuga menziesii (assembly GCA_001517045.1). NCBI lineage: Eukaryota > Viridiplantae > Streptophyta > Pinopsida > Pinales > Pinaceae > Pseudotsuga > Pseudotsuga menziesii. Next base: position 292,047 of record LPNX010763124.1, read on the forward strand.
CAAGATGTTGTTGGTACCTCAAGTAATGTTGCATCCTTTTGATAAGTGGGTAGTAGATTTTGTGGGACCCATCAATCCAACAGGAAAAATGATGGGGTGCTTGATACATTATCACCGCGATAGACTATTTAACTAGATGGGTGGAGTGAGTACCTGTAACAGATTGCACTATTGCGACTGCAGCGAGGTTCTTATTCGACAACGTCGTTACTCGGTTTGGTTGCCCAAAGATATTGATGAGCGACTAATGGAGTGATTTTATCAATCACACCATTAGCACAATGATGAAGGAATTCAAGATTCAACACAAGAAGAGTACTCCATATCACATGCAAGCAAATGGAACGGTCGATCCATTCAACAAGGTGTTGTAACATGTGCTAACAAAGGTATGTAATGGTAACCAAGATGACTGGGTTTGAAAATTACCATGATATTATGGGCCTATAGGAATACATGTAAGAAATTGATGGGGAAAACATCATTCAAGATGGTATATGACCAAGAAGCGGTCATGGCAATGGAGTACATTGTTCCCATCCCGTGCATCATGAAAACGATAGGTATGAGTGATGCAGGAGCACTTGAAGAATGATTGATGTAATTGGTTCAACTTGAGGAAGATTGGTTCATCGCAGGATTCCAATAGCAAGTTAAAAAGGATCGGTAGAAGGCATGGCATGATCGACATATTAAATCAAAGTACTTCCAATGAAGAGATATGGTTCTCCTCTATGACAACAAGTTTGTGAAGCATCCGAGTAAGTTAAAAATGCATTAGTTAGGACCTTACGTAATTCATTTAATCATCGACGGAGGTGCGGTGCAGTTACAACAGTTAGATGGTGCATTGTTACTAAATCTTGTGAATGGTAGTCAAACAAATCCCTATCGGGATAGCCAGGTGCAGCTGCATGCCTAAAAAGCGTCACAGTGAAAAAAAGAGATGTAAGATGTGTTGAAAAGAGGGTTATCATAGTAAGAAAGGTCGTAAGAGAGGAAAATATGCACATTTCATGGAAAAAATGAAGCTTAGCGACATCCAATGAGGTGTGATAGCGTCAAATTAGGAAATAAATGAAGCAATTAAACCAGATGGGCAACGACGCAAGTGGATGGGACACAAATTTATGAGGAATTAGACCGTTGGATTTGTAGAATTGGCGGCGGATTCGGTCGATGGTATTTGGCTATGATGTTTAAAATATTTCACACAATTGCCTTCACGGTTATAAGAATTGACAGGAGGGGCATTGAATGAACCATTTTTATAGTCAAGCAGATCAGAGCAAAAGAAATTAGCACAGGATCATGAAGAGTGGGAGAGTGATAGCATTGTAGCGATGGCTCATATAATTTCGAGTGGTAGCAACCATGAATCTCTTCCATCATTGACATCGATTGAAGAAGAGAGGAAATGTCTTCAATATGACCTACCAAGAATAGTAAGGAAGAAGAGGGACGTGAATTGTCCAATGTCTCCACTGTGGAAGAAGAGAACCACACGTAGTACCACTAGGGCCATAGAGGTCGAGGCATAGATTGGGCCATCGATGACAGGTGGAGAGGACTCCATAACACATAAGTGGGTGACTGTTAATGATATTCTAGGATATGCCACCTCGATAGGTAGGCGTACCACAAGTGAAGCTTTCAAAGAACCAGCAGTATCGCATCAAGATGCCTATGACACCAAAAGGGGTGCACGTCACAATGAACATTATGCCACATTTGATGAAGTTGACCTACAATGAACATGAAATTATGGAATATCCAAAATGCACAGTTGAACCCTACAAAAAAAGGATGCAGGGCAATGGAGGTCCACTTATTAGAGTACCACAGCAGTGGGCTTTGGGGTTGTAGCGGTTAGGGTTGTTGGGAATCACCCATATGCCACATTTTGGCCGCTCGGTAGAAGCAAATGCATGCATGAAGAAACTATTATCCTATTTCCATGGAGGATATCTTTGGCTCAACACAAAGGTACCAGTCATGATTGAATTAATATCGTAGATTACCAAGTTTCCAATGAAGGGTGTTGACCCATCGCAGTATTTTCGAGCAAAGAAAGTGATAGTAGGTTAGCTACGAAGTTGAAGAGGAAGTATGATGTTGTTAGGGATAAACGTGCATACATTATCAAGACCATCAACGACAAGGCCGTCTGAGTCACAACCAAGTTGTTGGCTATGAATATGGTGTAAAAGAATAGACCAAATCAATGCACATCAGGAGTAATTGCATGCGTAGAGCACTGGACCGAAGGAGTTCAGATGAACTAGTCGCTGTTTCTGTTGAATCAACTGATAGAATATGGAATGACGGCATAATAAGGTAAGCGAACATTTACGTATTCATTGTCGTTAATTCTGATTGGCCTTGTGGTGTGGATGGAACCCATGTTTTACCAAGGAATGGATCTAGAAGTCGCCCAACCATGCAGGGACGCTTGTTATTAGAACATGTGGTGGCTTGACATTAAGGAGCATCAGATTGATTGCTCCATTCAATTTTATTTGAATTGGGATGCTCTTCAAGATGAATCAGGAAAGATTTTGCATCGCATGGAGGAGGCAACAATGAAATACAGATGCATAGCATGATTTCTGAAGGGACCACATGCGATCCATATATAAGCATGACATGACGATGAGAAGCAATGGATTACCACATTGTACAAACTCATTTCAGGCCATTATCATTGAATGGCCTATAGAATTGAAAATTTTAGTTAACATAGAGGAATTATAGAACACAGAAGCAAGTCCACCACCAAACATGCCAGTAGAATAGGATCAGATGAAGGATTTCGAGGTGGAATGAAAATGTGAAGAAGGGAGGGCCAAAAGAAGGTATGAGCAAGGAGAGGGAAGCAATGCTCCAAACATGGCAGATGACTAGGTTAGTCACATACTATCCGTAATCACTACCACAACTACTGAGAGCTAGGTGCAACTGAAGCAATAATCGACAGAGTATTTCTATCAGGTTAAGGGATTGTTGCAATCCTCAATAAATACTATCCTGGAGAAGGTACCACAAGTTGACGTGCTACAAAGAGCAACAAAGATCAGTACGGGTAAAAGGGTAAGGATCATGCAGATTTCACCGTGTGTGTTGGAGTTAGGAAGCGAAGATGTCAACTCAACAATGCAACAGTTCAACGCGACCAGTCTCGATGTTAATGAGATACCAATGTAGATGCTTGCATGATTGTAGAAGGAATCGAACTAGGAGATGATAGATTGAGAAGCAATTGTTTATGATCAGCTAGTTAAGTTGTAGGAACAAGTCGCTCAAGCAAAAGAGGAAATCAAGCACATGAAGAAATCAAAATAGGCAAAGATCATTTCAAAAGAAAAGGCCATAGACGACCGAGAGAGATTGGAAAGGGACATTGTGGTCACATGCCAGGAATTTCCAGACATCACAACATAGATGTTTGCGGAAGGGAAGATAATGCAACCGGACCAAATAATCACAAACTTAAAGAAGGAAACCGAGGAGCTGCAAGCACACATAGTTTCGAGTACACCACAAGAGCAAGTCATAGAGTGTAAAGGTAAGATAGAGGATGGACAACTCAGAATGAGGATTCTGAGAGAATTCCAAAGACAATTGCAGATAAAGCCACACAATTTTGGATGAATGTGGTCTAGGATGAGCAATTGCAACAATTAGGCACACAACTTCATGAGGCAGAGGCTCAGTTAGCGATGATGTGGACATCCCTGAAAATGATGCCCCTAACAGTGTAGGTCAGCAAGGAAACATAATTGAAGGTGCTGCAAAAATGAGCTAACAAAGTGTAGGAAAGGCAACAATGCCGCATTGCATAGTTATATGAATTCCAGGACATCGGTGAACAGTTGGAGCTAAACGCTGTGAATGCAGTTGCGACAAATCAAGAGGCCCGTACGCAAGTGGCAGAGAATATTGCAGAGCATCCGACTGATCAAGACACAGAATATTAGGCAACACACAACACCCAGACCAGGGAAGCGTTCGAGCAAGTTAGGAAGGAATACAATGACTTCAAGGCCAAGATTAGCGCACATTGATATCCAGTTGACATGGCTCGAGGACGAGCCACAATTTTGTGTTACGGGCCTGTTGGTAGGGGATTGAGTGTGCATGATGCGACGACGGTGAAAGTGATAAGGGTCAAAGTAAACTGTGCAAGAGGAATATGTCGACAAGTGGTCGTCTTGGTCGCATTATTGTAGTTTTGGTCCAAGTTAGTTAGGAAATTAGTTATGTGTACCTTTTTGTAAAGGCGCAAGCCTATAAATATAGTAAGGAATGTAGTGATAAATATGGATTGGAGGAGATATTATCTTTGTTCGATCTATATTTTATGGTGAATTTGTCTTGCGAACTATTTTCTGGGTTTTGGTCTAAGGTTGTCGACCAAGGGATGTGTTTTGGAGATGTAATTTGACCTGCAGAAGTTAATATGATGAGAATGTTACTGGAAACTTTATGTTGTGTTTGTGTGTGATGTAATCTATGATGTTACCAACCTTTGTTGTTAGTTGATGCGATTTGTATGATGCGATATGAATGGTGTAATATAAATGTTTCTCTTAATGGTTTTGATTATTTGAATGATGGGAAGTCTTCGTCCGATGAATCAATTCTTGCATGTCGATCTCTTTTTTGAATGATGGAATGATGTGATACTAGATCTGATGCAATTGATGGTGAATAATTTGAATAAATGTTAAAGTTAAACCCTGTTCTGGATCTCTGAGTGGTATTGCGATAGAGAGAGATTAAGTGAGAAGTCATATTTCCTTCTGTAGAAACATGGTTTTTGTAGAGCTCCCTCAAACATCTCAGGTGAGACCACATCTACTTTGCAGATGTTAATGGATAGGGTAAAACCTGTTTGGGCTGGTGTTTAAGGAGATTGTGTCGAAGGGTGTTGACAGTGAGTGAACCCCTGTCGATTGAAGCGTGTCAAGATTATTCCTGGTGTGAACAGAGAGATATTGATCTTCATTTTCTCCCATCTTCTCTTCTCTTGTTATGAGTTGATCTTCTTCTTGTGTGAATTCTTCTCGGAGTCGTCTAAAAGAGATCAAATGACTTCTTGCATAGATCTCTTGAATGAATGAATCCGATGATCTTGGGAGGCCATTCAAGGTAGTCATCATAATATCTCCTTCTTCTACATTTTCTTCAACTGCTTCAAGTTGTTCCTTTATTTGAGAAACCCTTGTGAAGTAGGACTATATAGTCTCTAAGTTTTGTATCTTCACATTCTTTAGCTGGTTCCTCAATGCCATCTTCCAATTGATGTTCTTTCCTTCGAACATCTTTGTCAAAGCATCATATACTGTTAGATTTTTAATGGTTATACAAGATTTAAAAAAATTATCATCATAATATCATAACCATAAGCAAAGGATCATTGAAATAAAGACAAGTACAACAACACAAGAGAGCAAAAAGATTTTCCTCGAGGAAACCACAAGGGAGAAAACCCCGCAAAAATTCCTCAGTATAGAAATCGACCAAGTACAGTGTAAAACCCTAGCAACAATAATAGTTTCTCATCTTCCACAGTAGACTTTTTCTCTCTCTCTCTCTCCAACAAAATACTTGAGTGTAGGATATGTCAGAATGAGAGAGGCTCCTCACCTATTTATATTCATTAGGCGAGTGCCTTAAATAACTAACTAGGTGGGTTAGTTTCCCTAATTAGGGTCGACCTACCTTGGGGGACTCAAAATAAATTTTATATATTACTTTTTTGGGTACTATTGCCCCGACTTACAACATAGGGTTTACCTCATGACTATTACATGACCAATTACATAAAGGACAGCTCCTAATAGAGGAATAACATCTTCGAATGAGAATACAACAAAATTACAATATAATATATTCCAAAGTTACAATACTTTAACACTCCCTCTTAACTAGGAAGGTATTCTACATCAACAACAACCATCATTACAACTATACAACTGACTAGTGAATCTCTATATGTCACAGGATGTTTTGGAACATCATCATACATCTTTATCATAGATATTAGCTTGATCATCTTTTGCAATCTCAATATGTAAATATTGAATCATCTTCTGTACAGTCCGAATCATCTTCTATCAATATATAAATACTGAATAATCTTCTAGATCATCTTCTGTAGTATCAATATGTGGATATTGAATCATTCGAATCATGTTCTTTAGCATCAGTATGTGATACTGAATCATCTTCTATCATGTTAGTATATGAATACTGAATCATCTTCTGGGATATTAGTATGTGGATACTAAATCATCTTTTGCCACATCATTATGTGAACACCGAATCATCTTCTGAATATTGAACCTTCTTATGTAACATTAGTATGTGAATACTGAATCATGTTTTGCCACATCAGTATGTCAATACTGAATCATCTTTTGAACCTTCTTCTATAACATCAGTATGTGAATACTAAATCTTCTTCTGTCACATCAGTACATTAATAATTAATCTTCTTCTTCAACATCAATATGTGCATACTGAAATATCATCTGAAACATCATCATTTGCATCATCAGTATGTAAATACTGAAACAACAACAACATCATTAGCATGTTAGTGCTAAAGAAACATCATCAATAAATGCTATATCATCATCTGCATGATTAACATAGAGATGTTGGAACATCATTATCATCATTAACATAAAAATGTTATGACTTCAAACACATCAACATTATCAGCACAGGGTGTCGGGACCACAATCATATCAGCATCAACATACAATTGTTGAAGCAACATCATCATCGATATCAATATAGAAATAATGAAATTACCTCACCATCATCAGTATAGAAATACTGATACTATCTTATCAACATCAATATAGAAATGCTAAAACTACCTCATCATTATCAATATAGAAATACTGAAATTGTCTTATCAACACGAGTATAGAAATACTGAACCTACCATATCAACATTAGTATAAAAATACTGATCTTTCCACATCAATGTCAGTATGAAAATACTGAATATGTCATACCAGTATGGGACTACTGAAACTCTCTCATCAATCATCTAAACAACATTAGTATGAAAATACTGATCCCGCTACATCAATATAGGAATATTGAAACTATCTCAACAATAATCTCAATAATCAACAATCATCAGTGAAACGACACTGAAACTATCTCAACAATCAATAATGACCAATAATCATTGTAACAACAATGAAACAATCTCAGGAATCATCTCAACAATCACCAATCATCAGTGTAAAAAAACTAAAACTATCTCAACAATCATCAATCATCAGTGTAATAACATTGAAACTATCTCGACAATCATCAGTATAACAATACTGAAACTATCATCAATATAATAATACTAAAGCACACATCTCAACAATCATCAATATAACAATACTGAAGCAAACATATAAACAATCCTCAGTATAACAATATTGAATCACACATCTCAACAAACATCAGTATAACAATAATGAAGCAAACATCTCAATAAGCATCAATATAAAAATACTGAAGCAATCATCTTATCACTCATCAATATAACAATAATGAAGCAAACATCTCAACACTCATTGGTATAACAATACTGAAGACACATCTTTCCCTCTAACTATCTCAAAGTAGAATCAAGGTGAGTTCTTTGGTAGATCCATCCATGCATTTTTTCTAACTTACTAACCCTGTCGAGCCAACAAGCCTAGTTAGATAGATGGATCTTCCTGTGGACCAAAAATCCTTTTCCTCTCTTACACACCCACTTGGTTAAACTGATCAATAGGCCTCGTTTGACTAACCCTTTCGGGCCAATAGTCCTAGCCAGACTTACCCTACTCTAGAATGAGCTACCACCACTGTATCCTTCTTCCATCTACATGTTGATGTAATTGTAACTTCGAAATGTATTCACTTGTATTTCTTATGTATTGTAACCCGATGTTTATTCTAGGATGTATTTGTAATGTACTTGAGTCATGTCATGCCCCGAGGTTCCTATCGGGAGTTTCTATAATGTAAACAAGTCATGTCAAGTCAAGGTGGATAACCCTCCTATCGTCTAAGGGTTAAAGTCCTCGCAGTTCCGGGGCACTAGGGTTATTAGACTCACCTACTGAAGTCAGCCCTAGTTGGCTTTAGTCAGGTCAGGAATTAGTATAAATAGAGAGCTAGCCTCTCTATTTATCGCACACTCACTCACAGTCAGTTGTAGCGCATAGCTGAGGAAGAGAAAGACACTAGGGCAAGGAAGAAAGAGGTTACTGCTATCAGGAGATCATCTTACTATTTTGGGTTTCACTTTTGGTGCTGATTCTATCTCAGAGGAAGTTGCAGGGTTTTCTCCATTTATGGTTTCCCTGAGGAAAAACACTGTGTTCATTGTCTCTTGTGTTTGATTTCTGTGCTTATTGTTCTCTCAGCTAAAGATCCTAATGATATGTTAGCTTAATGTTAAAAATCTAACATGGTATTGGAGCTAACTTGAGAAGAAGACACCGTGCAACTGCATGAACTAGGGCTTCCTATTTTTTGGATCTCTCTCCACAGATTTTGAGCAAAAGTAGGGTGGAATAACTCTCCTCCCTAGGGCGCATCTTTCTGTCAAAACATAATCCAATTCTTAGGTTTTTCAGTTTTGGACCCGACACTACTGCCGAAAATTAGGGCTTTTCACAGAAGTCAAATTTTTCAGTGAGCCTAGGCCTGGATTGATCTCCTTCCCAAAATCAAAGTTAGGGATCAAATTCAAAACATTTGGTTGGACAGAACTCTGGAAAAGAAAAACCCTAATCTGCTCCTGAACCAGCACTGCGGGATTTCAGCTCCAAATCCAGATCCAACATCTTGACCTGGTAAGATCTAAATCTTTTGTATTTCCATTTGAGGTTCTCAGTTAATATGTCTCATCATACCAAGCTTGATGAAAATCTTGAGGGAGCTGATAAATTCCGAGCCTAGAAGTATAGGATCTCCCTGGTCCTGGAAGAAAGTGAGTTGGACTCCTATATCAGTGAGGAGGTTCCAGTTCTAGAGGGAGATGAGGCCAAGGCCTTACAGAAGAAGAAGTTGGTTATGGAAAAGAGGATCATTGCTGATTCTATCAAGGATCACCTCATACCATAGGTGTCCTCCCTTAAGACACCTAAAGCTATGTTTGATGCCCTAACCAAACTTTTTGAAGGGAAGAACATCAATCGGAAGATGACTCTAAGGAACCCGTTGAAGAATGTAAAGATCCAGAATGAGGAGACCATCCAGTCATACTTCACAAGGGTCTCCTAGATCAAAGACAGGCTGGAAGTAGTAGATAAAGAAGTGGAGAATGTAGAAATTGTGATGACAACTTTGAATGGCCTCCCTAGGTCATGGGATTCTTTCATCCAAGGAATTTGTGCTAGGAAGAAGTTAGTCAAGTTTAGTATATTGTGGGAAGAATGTTCACAAGAAGAAGCTCGAATAGCAGCTCGAGAAGAAAAGATGGAAAGTGAAGATCAAGCTCTAATAGTACACTCTAAGATAGGAAGAAGGGAAAAGCATCATCACCAAGGTAAGCATTCTCATAAGAAAGATTCATCTAAACTCAGATGTTATACATGCAATGAAATAGGACAATATGCTAGAAACTGTCCCATGAATAAGAATGGATCCAAGAAGAAGAGGAACTCCAAAAGAAGACATCATGCTCACACTGCTGAGGATGATGATCCTCCCAGAAAGAGAGTAAAACAAGAAAGTGAAGACTCTTCAAGTGAAGATGAATATGTTCTGATCTTCGCTCTCACAGGAACTGTCACTCATGGAAGCAAAGATTGGCTTATTGACAGTGGGGCTTCCAAACACATGACAGGTTTCAAGGAATCCTTTGAGAAACTATCCGAACATAATTCACCCCATAAGGTGAAACTTGGGGATGACTACCAATATCCTATAAAAGGTAGTGGTGAATCCTCCTACAAGCTAGAATTTGGAAAGTCTATGAAAATGAAGGATGTCTTGTTTGTACTAGGACTAAAGAAGAATCTTCTCTCCATATCGGCACTGGATGCAAAAGGCATGAGGGTTGCATTTGTAGATGGCCAAGTCCTCATGTGGCCAAGAGGAAAGACTATTGACGATGCAATAGTAATTGGAGAACAAGAAGGAGGATTATAAAAATTGAAGGGCCATCCAAAACAAGCCTTGGTCCATGACACAGTAGAGCCAAATGAACTTTGGCACAGAAGGCTTGCACATGTGCACTATAGAGCACTACCACTTGCAAGCAAAGCTGTTGAAGGTCTTCCAAAAATTCAAGCAAAACATGAAGGTGTCTGCAAAGGATGTGCGAAAGGAAAGAATACAAAGAAGACATTTCCAAGTAGCGAAAGCAAAGAAAAAGGAATCTTGGAAATCATCCACTTCGATGTATGCAGACCAATGTCATCAAGTTCTCTAAGTAGGTATGTATACTATGTTTCTTTCATTGATGACTTTTCTAGGAAGACATGGATTTACTTCATGAAGAACAAAGATGCATTTTTCAGCATGTTCAAAGAATTCAAAGCCTTGATAGAGAACCACACAGAAAAGAAGATCAAGACCTTTCGATCAGATAATGGCGGAGAATTCACGTCAGATGAATTCAAAGAATTATGCAAAGAATTAGGGATTAAGAGGGAGTTATCCACTCCATATAATCCACAACAGAATGGGGTTATAGAAAGGAAGAATAGAACTATCATGGAAGCTACAAGAGCAATGCTTCACGATCAAGATCTTCCCATTCATCTATGGGCAGAGGCTGCTAGAACAGTGGTGTATGTACAGAACCGTACTCCACACATAGTACTCGAGAACAAGACTCCTGAAGAAGTCTTCTCCGGCAAGAAACCAGAAATCAGCCATCTTATAATATTCAGTTGTCCAATGTACATACACATTCCGAAAGAAAAGAGGACAAAGTTAGATCTTTCAGGAAAGAAGGGTATATTTGTGGGATACTTTGAAAGATTGAAGGCTTACAGAATATACTTCCCAGGCTTCAAGAAGATCGACATCAGTAGGGATGTAACATTTGATGAAGACACAACTTACAACAAATCCAGAAAGAGACCTGCTAAAGAACCCGACGAAGCAGAAGCACCCAGAATTCATGATACAACCATGAATGAAGAAACTCAAGAAGAAGATCGAGAATTCGAAGAACCACAAAGACCTGTAGATCCACCTCAAGAGAAGAATCCTCACAAGAGGAAACCTGCTTGGGTACGAGAAGCTATCCAAGGTGCGGAAAGATATGGGGCTCCAGAAGAGAATCATAGAGAAAGAAAGAGAACCATATCTTACTCTGGATATGTAGCTTTACTATGTAACTTCATCAATGAAGAACCTTCCAATTATGAAGAAGCGACAGAACGAAAAGAGTGGAAGGATGCTATGATGGAAGAGTATCAATTGATCATGAAGAATGATGTTTGGGATGTTGTCCCAAGACCAGAAGGGAAGTCGGTTGTAACTTCCAAATGGCTCTACAAGATCAAGGATGCTGCAGATGGTAGCATAGAGAAATATAAGGCAAGATTCATGGCTCGTGTCTTCTCACAAAAATAAGGAATAGACTATGAAGAAACCTTTGCACCTGTATCCACATACACTTCCATCAGATCAGTACTTGCTTTGGCTGCAGTGATGAAATGGAAGATACACCAAATGGATGTCAAGATTGCTTTCTTGAATGGTGTAGTGGAAGAGGAAGTGTATGTAGAGTAGCCACTCGGTTTTGAGACACATGACAGGGAGTCTCATGTGTGTAGATTGAAGAAATCCTTGTACGGTTTGAAACAAGCACCTAGGACATGGTACGACAGAATTGACAGCTTTCTATCTAGTTTGGGCTTTACCAAGAGTAAAGCACATTCCAACCTTTACTACAAGGTTGAAGATGGAAACCCAGTGATGCTCCTACTGTATGTAGATGATCTGTTTGTAACAGGCATGGATGGGTTGATTGCTGATACAAAGAGAAAGCTTGTTGCCAAGTTCGAAATGAAGGACTTGGGTATGATGCATTATTTTCTAGGCATGGAGGTGTGGCAGAATGCGGATGGAATCTCCATTGGACAAGAGAAGTATGCAGTAGAGATCTTAAAGAGATCCAGGATGATGGACTGCAAGGCGATGACCACACCTATGGCATCGAACATGAAGCTGTTGAGTGATGCTTCATTAGAAGCGGTTTATTCTACGATGTATCATTAGATGATTGGGTCCTTGATGTAATTGACGAACATGAGACTAGATATTTTCTTTGCTATGAACACCTTGAGTCAGCTCCTGATAGATTTGAGACATGTTCACTTGATTGCTGCAAAGCATATTCTGAGGTACCTAAGGGGTACAATTGATTATGGGCTCAAGTACGAGGCAAATAAGAAGATTAACCTAGAGGGTTATGTTGATTCATATTGGGCAGGCAATGCCATCGATAGGAAGAGCACTTTAGGGTGTTGCTTCAGTATGGGATCAGGTGTGATCTCTTAGTTTAGCAGGAAGCAATCCTGTGTGGCACTGAGTACAGCTAAAGCAGAGTATGTCGTAGCTTGTTTAGCTAGTTGTGAGGCAGTATGGCTAAGAAAGCTACTGTCTTATTTGTTTGATCTCCAGATGGATGCTACTTGTATACATTGTGACAACCAGTGTTGCGTAAAGTTGTCAGAGAATCCAGTGTTCCATGACAAGTCGAAGCATATCGAGATCAAGTATCACTATATCAAGGATATGGTGCAGAGGGGAGCAGTGAAGCTCCAATATGTTGCGACAGAGGAACAAATAAATGATGTGTTGACAAAGCCATTGGTTAAGGTGAAGTTTGAGTACTTAAGGGAGAAGTTTGGTGTTCTCCAGATCGAGGTTTGCTCCAAAGGGAAATGATGAGACCTAGAGCCATTCTGACATGGTGAGAGGATTGGTTACTTCCATGGTGAAATGTAAGGTCTGATCCATTCTATCATGGTGAGGATTGGTTCCTTCCATGTCAGATATGAGTGCTGAGCCATTCTGATGTGACTATAGGATTGGTTCCTACATGATCAGAAGTAAGCGCTGAATGCCATTCTTGGAATGGAGGCACCTGGTCAATTACTAGGTAGCTCAGTCTAGGACTGGGGGCCATTCTGATATGACTATAGGATTGGTTCCTACTTGATCAGATGTGAGTGCAAGCCCTTTCAAACATGCATGTTGGATTGGTTCCTCGCATGTGTAAGATGTAAGTGCAGAGCCCTTTCGAACATGCATGTTGGATTGGTTCCTTGCATGTGTCAGATGTAAGTGCAGAGCCCTTTTGAATATGCATGTTGGATTGGTTCCTCGCATGTGTCGAATGTAAGTGCAGAGCCCTTTTGAACATGTATGTTGGATTGGTTCCTCGCATGTGTCAAATATAAGTGCTGAGCCTTTTTGAACATGTATGTTGGATTGGTTCCTCGCATGTGTCAAATGTGAGTGCTGGGCCTTTCTGATAGGGTTGTGGGATTGGTTCCCACATGGTCAGATGTGAGTGCTGGGCATGCCTTTCTGATATGATTATAGGATTGGTTTCTACATGATCAGATATAAGTGCTGGGTGGGCCATTCTAACTTAGGGTCAGATATAAGCGCTGAAGAAGACCTACATGGAGGCTAGGCCTACAACCATCATGAAAAAGGGATGGCGTTGTAGAAATTCCTATGACGAGAAGAATCATGAGATAGCACCCGTGATGATCTAGTGATGATGATCCAACAGAGATGATCCAGATTGAGGGATGATCCAGATCCAGAGATGATGCTCCAGAGATGATCTAGGTCGAGTGATGATCCAGATCCAGGTGAAGATGACTTGAAGATGAAGGTGACTTGAAGATAGAGATGACTTGAAGGCGAAGATGACGAAGACTCAATGATGATCCAGATGATCCAGAGAAGAAGACTTGTGCTGATAAATTGTGTCGATATAATACCTTCCTAGTTAAGAGGGAGTGTTGATGTAATTGTAACTTCAGAATGTATTCACTTGTATTTCTTATGTATTGTAACCCGATGTTTATTCCAAGATGTATTTGTAATGTACTTGAGTCATGTCATGCCCCGAGGTTCGTATTGGGAGTTTCTATAATGTAAACAAGTCATGTCAAGTCAAGGTGGATAGCCCTCCTATTGTCTAAGGGTTAATGTCACTGTAGTTCCGGGGCACTAGGGTTATTAGACTCACCTAGTGAAGTCGGCCCTAGTTGGGTTTAGTCAAGTTGGGAATTAGTATAAATAGAGAGATAGCCTTTCTATTTATCACACACTCACTCACACTCAGTTGTAGCACATAGCTGAGGAAGAGAAAGACATTGGGGCAAGAGAGAAAGAGGTTACTGCTGTCGGGAGATCATCTTACTATTTTGGGTTTCACTTTTGGTGCTGATTCTATCTCTGAGGAATTTGCGGGGTTTTTTCCATTTATGGTTTCCCCGAGGAAAAACACTGTGTTCATTATCTCTTGTGTTTGATTGCTGTGCTTGTTGTTCTCTCAGTTAAAGATCCTATGATATGCTAGCTGAATGTTAAAAATCTAACACTACCATCACTCCCTATTTTGAGAGAGGTCCTTTTAGACTACACCAAACTTGTCTCAAAAGTATTCAATCTTTACACGAGCCAAAGGCTTAATCAACACATCTGCCACTTGTTCCTCTGTAGGAACATACTTGAGATTTACAACTCCTTTCTGCAACTTGTTCTTTAACATTCTCTTCTTGTACATCTACAACTACATATTACATTTACAACTTGCATCATTATTCTTTTGTGCATATGTAATTGCATCACTCTTCTCTTGTACATCTGCAACGATATCGTACATTCACAACTTGAATCATTCTTCTCCGCAACTGTATCGTACATCCACAACTTCATCATTTCTTCTCTTGTAGGTGATAGCATACAATCCTTCCTACAAGTCAAATACAATTGTATGATTAGAAACATTTCGTAACATATTCATAATGACATACATAAAGATATATGTCATATAATCATGCAACTATTTCTGCTAATGCAACAATCATGTATATATGATAACTTTCTATATGTCTGCCATATTTCCAAGACATTATTTCATAAGTAGAAATGGAACGATGTACAATAACATAAGCCACTTACTGATCACCTACATATTAGTAATAAATTACAAAGTTTCTACTATGCATAATACATTTCCTGAATCTAGAAACATATCTATGTACACATCCTTGAACAACTAAATATACACTAAAATGACAATTCAAATACTTATCTTTGTTTGTTTGGTAGACTCCATATTGATCTCTGTCTTCTTGAATTACTGGAGTCTCTGCCAAATGTGTTCAACTTCATCGTCTGATTCTAGGTACTTATTCCTATTTTGCTCATGATCGGAAATACTGAGCAAGTTTTCTTACACCACAGATCACATAGAACTGTGTCTGTGTGTCCTACCAGTGCATCCCTTCTTAGCCAATGATGAAATGGATAAGAGTATAATCTTCATCTTCATTGGTATATTTCTTCTGAATCATATTCCTCATTACTTGAGGAATATTTACTTGCTTTCTTCTCAGCTGCAATATATTCATCCTTGGTTGTATTGAGAGAAACATGCTGCTTTCTACAATATGATGGAGTACGTAGTACTACCAACTCAATAAAATTCATCATATCTTTGTAGTACCCTTTAGGTATCACAACATTTGCTCTACATATTTTACTGGAATAAGTAAAATGTCCTCTGGATTTCATCATACCTCTAATCTCAAGAATCATGTCAAGATTCTCAAAATTTGAGATCTACTGTAGTCACACCCTCTGAGGTGGAGCACCATCCTCCATTTGCATCTATATTAGGACATTGGGGTCACATGTAGCCTCCTTTGCTGTTAGTCTTCTTTGTATCCATCTATGTCACTTGTTGAGGTCACTAGATATCGGGATCCTTCATCTCGAACTTTGTTGCAAGTTTTCTCTTGTCCTTTATAGGATTCTATCTTCAACCTTGTAGTAAAGGTTGGGATCTCCATCACTCTAGTTGATCCTCAAGTTTCTCATGTGACTGTATGTGCTTATCCCATGGGTGCTTACTTGGCTTGTACAAATCCTTCCGTGCATAGGTAGTTCTATGTAGAGTGTCTCAAACCATATAGGTTGTTTGATATGTTCTTCTACTTTGATTACACCAATTGTCTAGTGTAATATCCACTACTGAAGAGGTGTGTCTAGCTCCTAGAGTAGTGTCTTGCCATAATCAACTCTCTCTGTAGATAGAAACCACGAACCTTATTTCATATCTTTTGATACTTCGATCGACGGTATACTCGATCTTGTAGATCGACTTGGAAGACTTCATAAAACTTCCCTTCATGTCTTGAACTCATATCCAAACAACATTTTGTATGATTGAATGGTACTTCTAGAACATATCATCTTTCCATTCTTCCTTCTTGGGACATTCTTTCGCAAAGTGTCCTTTCTCATCACAACTGAACTATTGAGTTGTGAGATGTCCTTCTATTCTTGGAGGGACTATTCTTCCTTCTTATTCTTTCTCTGCTTGGCCTGAGTTGTTAAGGATTGATTGTCATATCTTCTTCTTTTTCCATCAATCAACTATGAACTCCTCCATATGTGATATTTGTTAGGATTATTAATCCTCCCTTGACCATACTGTCTATTAGATTATATTTTCCTAAAATTAGGAAGCTTAATTCATTATTTAGGTCCACTAGTACCATTGGGTCCACTTGGCCTAATGGGGCCACCTACATCAGTTTCTAGAGTGTGGGGAACACTGCTAGAGGTTAACTTCCACCTACTTCATGTGCATGCATCAGTTTGGGTGCCTCCTAGACCAATCCCTACATTTTAGGAGCAACTAGGAGTCCCAACACCAACCTCCATCA
Source organism: Pseudotsuga menziesii (assembly GCA_001517045.1). Lineage (NCBI taxonomy): Eukaryota > Viridiplantae > Streptophyta > Pinopsida > Pinales > Pinaceae > Pseudotsuga > Pseudotsuga menziesii. Next base: position 309,002 of record LPNX010763124.1, read on the forward strand.
GTTAGGTGGAGTTCGAACTAGTTAGTCTTAGCTACCCCCTAGTTACCTTCACTTAGTTCACAATAAGTTAGCTAGCACTAGCAGTGCATGGATAATGCATGGATGCATGGGGAGGAGCGCTTTTCCTACCTACCACACTCAGTTGAACTGAGTTAACTAGCTGTAACTGATTGATTGAGCTGTTGGACATTAGGGAGTTGATCTTTGGACTCAGAATTTGTTAGTTACTTCACAATTAGTTATCTAGTGCTAGTAATGCATGGATAATGCATGGCTTCATGGGGAGGAGCACTTTTCCTACCTACCACACTCAGTTGCACTAAGTTAACTAGCTTACATTGATTTATTGAGTTATTGGACATCAAGGAGTTGATCTGTTGGACTCCAATATGGATTGAGAGACCATGAGTTAGAGATTCAATTAGATACAGTCAGATCCACTTGGTAGATTCGAATTTCTACATAATGCATTCAAATTATTCCTATTTGTAACCTATTGTACATTGGATTTATTATGATGAATATACTGTAAATTCTTGAGAAATACTTGTCCGTTTCTTAAGTGGTTTGTTTTGCTTAGTTTGTATGTTCATCCTCCATTCAATTGCTGCAACATAATCAGAACTCTTTGCTTGAAGATCATATGGCATTCAAATTATAACATGGTATCAGAGCCTTCTCAGGCAGGTTTCATGCTTGTTTCTCCTCATCGAACATCAGAAGCAACTGGGCTTCCACAGAAGTCCCCTATGAAAATTTGCTAGCTTTGGATTCATTCAGAGTAGCGGAGAGGGCGTGACGGACCCTGAAAACGTGTTCATGTCTAGAGGAAAAGCATGATTCTAATAGTTGATATGTTTTAGTGTTATTTGCAGTGAAATTGATAGGTTCTACGTAGCTTGTGTGAAGTTTTGCAGTACTTCCAGTCGGAGCAATCATGAGCTCTCATACTCTTGAACCACGAATCCTCACAAATTCTAATTTCCTTGATTGGAGGATTGATATGCAGCTGGCCTTGCGCAAGCATGTATACCACAGGATCATACATGGATGGGAGGTTCAACCTCATCAACCGATAGAGCGGAACAAGTTTCTGAACTGTTGTGATGAAGCATTCGGGTACTTATGTACTTATATATCCAGAGATATCCTCTTCAACCTAGAAGGCTTGAGGACTCCCATAGAATCCTGGGAGAATCTTGATAGCTTATTTAGCAAACAAGATGAGCTTCGGGGATACATTCTAGAGAATGAGTTGGTATCTTTACATCCCAACAGTTTCGAGACTATTGAGGAATTCTTAAATTCAAGTCTCTAGTACTCCAATGCAGACAGTGAGGGATAGAGCAGAAGGATGAGAAAAATGTCCTTTGCATACTCAACAAACTAGGCCCTGAGTATTCTATATTTGTTTCCATAATTCATTCCAAGCGGGAAAGCTTTCCTGATTGGAAGGTTCCTTCATTAGATTCTTTTTTCGAGTCCTTAATCAAGTAGCAAGACAAGTTGATCTAAATGGGAGTCATAAATACCTCCGAAGATCAAGCTTTCCTAGTTACTGACTCTTCCAAAGTGCAAGAAAAGGGGAAATCAAAGAAGAAGGAGCCAAAAGCAGCTGATTCGAATCAACAAACTTGCGAAAGGGCCTCCGGCTCTAAGAGGAAAAAGAAAAAGTGTCCCTATTGTATGAAGGGTTTTCATCCATAAGACTTGTGCATGAAGAGGACCCTTGACCAGATGAAAGCTCTATGTGTTTAGAACAATATTGCCCTTCCATGAGAAGTAGTGATGTCAGATGATGAAGAGTATACTGAAGAAGATGAGATATGCTTGCATGCAAGCCTCTCTCTGTCGAAGGCTTATGTAATAGATTCTGGAGCTTCCAACCACATGGTTGCTTCCATGGAATCCTTCATCACTTTCCCTCTATCAGGAGGACCTAGCAGTCATATGGGAGATTACTCTAAAATCCCAAATGTTGAGAGAGGTTCAGATAAAATCCAGGATGATTATTTCATTCCCTCTCCTAAAGAAAAGCAAATTGTTGAAGATGAAGAAGAAGCATATTTTTCCCTACAGTCAATTCGAATGGAAGAAAGTCTCCATGAAGTGAATCCTTATCTTGATGCTACAGAAGTGTATGAGATATCTGATATCTCATCTCCTCACATAGCTGATCCAGAAGAAGATATTCAAATCTCTGTTTGTGAAGAAAAACACTCTTCCTATTGTTTGCAAAATTTCTCCAGTAATTCTTTAAATTTTGTGCATAGTTTACCGGTAACTGTTTTAGAAACGGTAGAGGAATTTGATTTATCTATCTAGAATGATGTTACTGGTGTGAATATCAGTAATATCAGTGATATTATGGAAATAATATCAGATTATAAGAGTGATCCATCCACTCTCATTAATCTAGAGATTCCAGGAAATTCCTACAGGATTACATGCACCGAAAATCAGAATTTTGAAGAAGGAGAAAATTGTCCATCTACTGTTTCGGTGGAGCAAAATTTTGGATCTGATATGAATATTTTTGGATGTGATTTATTTTCTGATCTGATAATATGTGATTCAGGTTTGAAGATTCAAGAGCTTTCAGTATTTCTTATAACTGGTTTCACCAATTTTGGTGTGAGAAATCAAGCATCGCAAGTCTCCTTAAATTTTTCTGTTGAGGATTTGATGTTAGTTATTTCTTATGAATTTTCTGATATCAGATTTTATTAATTATTGTATATTTCTGAAGCTATATAAGATTATGGAGCTCAATCATTCGCTCTCCACAGTCCCAGGGCTTCTCTAGCTTTGGTCACATGCTCATCTCCTCATAGAACTAGTAAAGATGGAGACATTCTGCATCTGCCTGGACACTTGCTCCTAACACTGGGGGGTGATTTTAACACTCATGGTTTGATGTTCAAGGCTGACATATATCATTTTCTTGGGTTTTCCTCACATGTTTTGAATTCCCAAGAACCTTTTCTCCCTCTTCAGATGATTTCAATTGCTCTACATGGGTCTAGTTTTCACCGTGCAACTGTTTATATTTTTGATTTAGTTGAGTGCATTGTTCTTCTTCCAAAGAGGAAGATTCCTCTAGACATAAGCATGTTGTTTGGATTCATGGGTTCACTTGCACAGAAGAACCAAGATACTGCTGCTGCATAGTAGCAGCACATATTTTCACAAGTTTTTTCAAAATTTGTATTTCTGCTTATTTTGAGGGGGGTTTTTCCCATGAGGTTTTCCCCTGTTTCCTTGATTGTATTAACGAACATTTTTTACTATCTTTTAGATTGTATTTGGGTGACCTATGTTATTGTTACCAAGGCCCACAGTTGTCCAATTTAGGATTCAAGGGGGTTTTAGGATTATTAATCCTCCCCTAACCATACTATCTATTAGATTATGTTTGCCTAAACTTAGGACCCTTAATTCATTATTTGGGTCCACTAGTGCCATTGGGTCCACTTGGCCTAATGGGGCCACCTAGATCAGTTACTAGAGTGTGGGTAACACTACTAGAGGTTAAATACCACTTACTACATGTGCATGCATAAGTTTGGGTGCCTCCTAGACCAATCCCTACATTTTAGGAGCAACTGGGAGTCCCAGCACCAACCTCCATCAGTTAGGTGGAGTTGGAACTAGTTAGTCTTAGTTAGCCCCCAGTTACCTTTAGTTAGTTCACAATCAGTTAGCTAGCACTAGAAATGCATGGCTAATGCATGGATTCATGGGGAGGAGTGCTTTCCCTACCTACCACACTCAGTTGCACTGAGTTAACTAGCTGTAACTGATTGATTGAGATGTTGGACATCAGGGAGTTGATCTTTGGACTCATACTTTGTCAGTTACTTCAGAATCAGTTATATAGCGCTAGTAATGCATGGATAATGCATGGATGCTTGGGGAGGAGAACTTTTCCTCCCTACCACACTCAGTTGCACTGAGTTAACTAGCTTACACTGATTGATTGAGTTATTGGACATCAAGGAGTTGATCTGTTGGACTCCAATATGGATTGAGAGACCATGAGTTATAGATTCAATTAGATATAGTCAGATCCACTTGGTATATTCGAATTTCTACCTAATCAATTCAAATTCTTCCTATTTGTAACCTATTGTACCTTGGATTTATTATGATGAATATACTATAAATTCCTAAGCAATACTTGTTCGTTTCATGTGTGGTTTGTTTTTCTTAGTTTGTATGTTCATCCTCCATTCAACTGTTGCAAAATAATCAGAACTCTCTACTTGAAGATCATATGGCATTCAAATTCTAACAATATTCCTACTAGAACAACTCTCAAGACTAAATTTGGAAGACCATTCAAAATTGTAATTTATGCTTCTGCTTCTTTGACATAGTCTTCGATGACTTATAATTTCTCCTTGAGATGATATCTTCTTGCGAATTAATCATTGAATGTTTTCTAACATTGCACCTTCACATCCTTGAGTTGAGTTCTCAAGGTCATCTTTGTACATGGTGTTCAATGCATCAAACATATCTTTGGGAGTCTTCAATGATGATACATGTGATATCCAATGGAGACAGAAATACTCATCTTTGTTTTGACTAGGTCCTTCTTTGCTTCGACTTCATCTCCGTCTGGATCTGTAGTTTCTTCTTTGACATAGTTCTTCATGGCATGCTTCTTCAAGTATGATAAGAACTCTATAATTCCATGCTTATAAGTTCTCGACTCTTTCAAGCTTGTCCTCAAGCTTGGTAATGTTTGTCATCATGATAAAAATGAGAACCTCAAATGGAAATAAAGAGGATAGAACTTACCAGCGAGATTGCTTCAAGTTGATGCTTGCTTGAAAGACTGCTTCTGGTTGAACTAGGGTTTGAAAGAGAAACCCTAATTTTTAAACTTAGATATATTTTAGATCTGATTGGATAGAAATATGTGCCTCCTCAAGGAAAGCTGATAATCATACTTAATTTCCCAAAACTGTGGACAAAGCTGCAAAATATCTGATGCCCTAGTTTTCTTCGGCAGAAGTGTTAGGTAAAAAAATAAAAGTCCACAAAATCATGAACTTATTACATAGAGAGATTCAACTTCATAGGGTGAATTTGATGGTCCTCCTTATTCAATTGATTGGTGGAGGGAATTTCCTGGAACATGAAGCCCTATTTTTTTTTCTAGTTTCTTCTATAGAATTGTCTGACCTTGTTTCTGGTATAGCTATGAATATTGTCTGCTTAAGGTCTAGAATTGTGTCCTAAGGTATCCTGGTCTATATTATTTCCAACCCCATAGGTTACAGTAGAATTGTATTCGCCAGGTGGGAGTTATGTGAAGTTTCCCAAGGTGACTTATTTCAATATTGTTCAAGATAGAGAACTTGTACGGATTTCCACATGTTACTGTTTCACCTCCGGGGTCTGAAACTTTTACCACAGAAAATACAGTCCATTCCCTATCTAAAAAATCTTTATAAATTTCATTTGGACTTACCTATCCCATGATATTGCGATTCTCCCTAGGTCACCTGTTTAAGGATGAATTCTGGGAGAGGCTAGAACCCTAAGTTGGAGGAATCATATATCCTACAATATAGAGAATCTGAGGCTAAAACTTTTACAGAGGGTAGAGTAAGATTATATATTAGGCCTATAAAAGTTTCAGCTCCTGATCCATCTCAAATATCGAGTTATAGCAAAATTACCAACATGAATAGTTTTTTTATTCTAGGGTTTCCAAGCATGAAACCCTAACCTTTAGTAGCTGTAGCTTTAGCAGTGTTTCAGCTACACAAAGACTTCTTTCATGGTGGATCTGATACCATGTTATATTTTTAATGGTTATATAATATCTTAAAAATTTAATATCATAATATCATAACCATAAGCAAAGGATCACTGAAAGAAATACAAGTACAACAACAAAAGAGAACACAAATATTTTCCTCGGAGAAACCACAAGGAAGAAAACCCCACAAAAATTCCTCAATATAGAATTCAACCAAGTACAGTGTAAAAACCTAGGAACAAGAATAGATGATTATCTTCCACAGTAGACTCTTTCTCTCTCTCTCTCTCTCTCCAGTGCAATACTTGAGTGTAAGATATGCCAGAATGAGAGAGGAGCCTCACCTATTTATATTCATTAGGTGAGTGCCTCAAAGAACTAACTAAGTCAACTAGGTTCCATAATTAGGGCTGACTTACCTTGGGAGACTCAAAATACATTTTATATATTACTTTTGTGGGTACTATTTTCCCGACTTACAACAGAGGGTTTACCTCATGACTTTTACATGACCAATTACATCAAGTACATCTCCTAATGGATGAATAACATCTCCAAATGATAATACAACAAAAGTACAAAAGAATATCTTTCGAAGTTAGACTAATTTAACATATACTTCCTTCAGTGTGTTGAAGGACGACACATGGGGGATGTGCTGATACTTAATAGGTATATGCAATGATTCTCTTGGAATTAACCAAGTTATTCTTATGAGTAGTATTAGCATCATCTCCCTTTGGCTCTGGAACTTCTCCATTGATGTACTGATCCAAATCATTCTCTTCAAGGATTAGGGGGATTTTGTACTTCCATGCTCAGAAGTTATAAGCCCCTCCAAGATTATCCTCAAGCTGAGTATGGTGAGCCATATTTTCAATGAAAACCTCAAATGGAAATATCAAAGACTTAGATCTTACCGATTTGATGTGTCTGACTTGGTTCTGGAGCTGGTTGACCTAGGTTTTGTTAGAGAAACCCTAAGTTTTCAAACTTGGAGTTTTGGAATTATGTTTGGACAGAAAGATGCCCCTCCTTGAGGTGAGTTGCTCAGCAAGGTCCTTTTCTAAAGACTAAGGTGGGAAGGCTCCGAAACTTGATGCCTTAGTTTCTCCCGACACTAGTGCATGGTAAAAAAATAAACTTCTTCAAATATGATTATGCTTTCACCAAAAGATGCACCCTACTGAGGCGAGTTAGCATAGCCCTCTTTTCTTGATGATATGTGGAGAGAAGACCTTGAACTAGGAAGCCCTAGTTTCTATTGCTGCATAGCTCCTTTTTTCAGAGAGATTCTGATACCATGTTAATTTTTCTAATCTAATTAACTTGATTAGGATCTTTATACAAAAGAATAACAAGTGCAACAAGATACCCAAGATAGAGAAAATACACAAGACACAAATATTTTCACCGGGAAAACCATAAAGGAGAAAACATCGTAAACTTCCTCATATTAGTTATGTCACAAAGACTATATTAGAAGATGATCAAACCCAATAATAAGAAGTCTTTTGTAGCTATCTATCTTTCCTCCTCATCTCTCTCTCTCTCCTCATGAGAACTCGAATGACAGAGTATGTGTATAAATGAGGGAGTGTGCTTCCTTATTTATAGCTTTCAAGTGACTGACCTATTACATGATTGGGGACAACCTCTTACCCTAACAGGTCCAACTTCTCCTAGAGAGACTCCAAAAATACATTACATGATGTTACACTGGGGACTATTTCCTCGACTTACAACAGAGGTTTTACCTCAAGGTACATACACAATAATGACATCTCAAAAGGAGGAAAACACATCTCCCATGGGGGTACAACAACATACAATGATAATATACATAAAAATATGTTCCATAGTTACAAATACATCAGCAAAAACCCCTGAAGAAATGTTCACAGGAAAGAAACCATAGGTAAGTCACCTCAATATATTTGGTTGTCTAGTGTTTATTCATATTCCAAACTACAAAAGAACCAAGTTGGATCCTTCCAGAAATAAAGGAATATTTGTTGGATACTGTGAGGTCTCCAAGGAGTTCAGAATCTATATACCAGGTTACCATCATATGGAAATTAGCAGGGATGTAAATTTTGGTGAAGATACAACTCTCAAGAAATTGAGAAAGTGCCAACTTGAAGAAACATATGAAGAAGCTGTAGCTCCCAAAGCTGCAGAATTGGTGAAAGAAGTTGCACCATCTCCTGATGATGAGATTCTAGAAGAACATGATATGTTGGAGCCCCAATAACCTTCCCACATGAATATATACCACAAGAGAAAGCCAACTTGGGTTCGTGAGATTATTCAAGATGAAGAAAGGTATGGTTCTCCAGAAAGCTCCACAAGGAATAGAAAGAAGCCAAAGCAATTTCCTAGTTATGTGGATTTGATGTGTGATCTTGTAGAGAAAGAACCTACTTGTTTTGAAGTAGTTGGTCAAAACAAAGAATGGGTAGAAGCCATGACATAAGGATACCAATCCATAATGAAGAATGATGTGTGGGAAGTAGTTCCCAAACTAGAAGTTAAAAGTGTGGCATCTTCCAAATGGATCTACAAAATAAAACATACAACCGATGGAAGTATTGATAAGTACAAATCCAAATTTGTGGCTCGTGGATTCTCTCAAAAGGAAGGAATCAATTACGGAGAGATATTTTCTCATGTAGCAAGGTACACTTCTATCTGAACCATCATGGCACTAACAACCAAGACAAAATGGAAGTTACACCAGATGGATGTGAAAACAACGTTCCTAAATGGTGTTATTGAATAAGAAGTGTACATAGAACAACCACAAGGTTTTGAAGTCTAAGACAAAATGACACATGTATGTAAACTAAAGAAGGATTTGTATGGATTGAAGCAAGCTCCAAGAGCTTGATATGGAATAATTGATAGTTTTCTAATGATCTTGGGATTTATCAAAAGTAAGGCTGGTCCTAACCTTTACTTCAAGGTTATGGATGATGAACCTGTCATATTGTTGCTATATGTGGATGATTTATTTTTGACCGGTAATGAGAAGCAAATATCAAGGTGTAAGAAGAAGCCGCTGGAATGAAAGACGTTGGCTTGATGCATTATTTTCTAGGTCTTAAAGTATGGAAGAACCCAGAAGGAATATTCCTTAACCAAGGGAAGTATGTAGTGGAAATATTGGAATGTAAATCCATGGCCACACTCATGGATACACACTTGAAGTTGCTGGCTAATGGTTCGTTAAAATTAGTGGATGTGACACTATATAGAAATATCACTAGTTCATTGATGTACCTGCTAAATACCCCACCATAGGTATGTTTTGCTATGAACACCTTGAGTCAGTATTTGGTTGAGCCTAGACATGTTCATGTGATAGCTGCAAAGCATGTGATGAGGTACCTAAAAGGCATAGTAGACTATGGTCTCAATTATACTAGAGATCATGACTTCAGACTATATGGTTATACAAATTCAGATTGGGCAGGAAGTGTCTCAAATATAAAGGGCACTTTGGGAGGATGTTTCAGTATGGGGTCAACCATGATCGCATGGCTAAGCAGGAAGTAGTCTAGTGTTTCTCTCAGCACTGTAGAAGTGGAATATATTGCAGCTTGTTTTACAGTTGTGTCGAAGCCATATGACTTCCAAAGTTTTTGTTAGATCTTTTCGACCTAGAGATGGATGCTACCATGACTCTATGTGATAACCAAAGTTGCATGAATATGGAAGAGAACCCCTTGTTCTTTGATAATATGAAGGACATAGAAATCTGGTACTTCTACATTCGTGACATGGCGCAGAAGGGAGATATAAAGCTCCAATACATGAGCACATATAAGTAGGTTGCAGATGTGTTGACTAACCCTCTATCCCATGTGAAGTTTGAACACTTCTAAGAAAATCTTGGTGTTGTGTGTAAGGACTTCCCTCAAAAGGGGGAGTAGTATTGATGATACTATGCTATCCTGATCACAATAGGTAGCTCAGTTGGGATAAATCATCCTTAGACTTGATCCCATAATTCCGAAAGGGAGGATCATCTTAAATGTTGATGTGAGTGGAATTGATCCTGTAATTTCGAAAGGAAGGATCGTCCAAGATGTTGGGATTAATCATCCTTAGACTTGATCCTGTAATTACGAAAGGAATGATCATCTTAAATGTTGATGTCAATGGACTTGATCCCATAATTTTGAAAGGAAGGATCATTTAAGATGTTGGGACTAATCATCCTTAGACTTGATCCCATAATTCCAAAAGGACGGATAATCTTAAATGTCGATGTGAGTGGAATTGACCCTGTAATTCCGAAAGGAAGGATTGTCCAAGATGTTGGGACTAATCATCCTTAGATTTGATACCATAATTTCAAAAGGAAGTATTGTCTTAAAGGTTGATGTGAGTGGACTTGATCCCGTAATTCCGAATGGAAGGATTGTCCAATATGTTGGAACTAATCATCCTTATACTTGATCCCATAATTCCAAAAGGAAGGATTGTCTTAAAAGTTGATGTGAGTGGACTTGATTCCATAATTCGGAAATGAAGGATCATCTAAGATGTTGGGACTAATCATACTTAGACTTGATCTTGTAATTTTTAAAGGAAGGATCACCTTAAATGTTGATCTTGATGGACTTGATCCCATAATTCCGAATTGATCAAGTATGTTGGCAGAATTGATCCTATAATTCCGAAAGGAAGGATCATTCAGGATGTTGGCAGAATTGATCCTGTAATTCTGAAAGGAAGGATCATCTAGGATTTCAGTGGTGGACTTATTCCTGTAATTACGAAAGGAAGGATCATCCTGTGTATTTATGTGTTTGCTATGATCAGTATTAGTAGCTCCGCAAAGACTTGATCTTGTAATTCCGAAAGTAAAGGATCCATGATCCCATAATTACGAAAATAAGAGTCATGCTGGTATTTGTTACACCTTCCATAAACAATGCTAATCTATCCTTGAGTTGTTGATGATGTTGTTGTTATCCCTATTGTTGTTGTTATTCTAGCTTTATGATGATGAGCCAACCTCATGCTGTTGTCGTTGTTGTTATCCAACTTTATGTTGATGAGCCAGCCTTATGCTATCATTGCTAGTGATGTATAAGTTTTTATGCATATGATGATGATGCTCCAACTTTGTTACGGAGAGAAACTTCCTATGGGTTGGGATGTACCACAACAGATAGATAAACCACAGAAATCAATCCCTTCCCAATATGCAAGAGAAACCAAACATCCAACACTAAAGGATCTCAAATCATACCTTATTTCAGATGGTTGAAGTAGATCCCCGTTGAGCTCTTTCCAATCCCACTTGCGCTAGCAATTGCTCTCAACAACAACAAACAAGACAAGCATGATTTATAATATGGTGTTAGATCTACTCTAGCATATATAATCAATAATGTATAAGAAATTAAACACATCCATGGATTCAATATTCATCTAAATGCACATCATTGGATAGGAAAAGATATTTCTATTAATCAAATCAGAGATTACACAAGTGACAACCTCTGTTGACACGTCTGCGAACCGAAGAAACTGAGTCCTCCACCTAGGCCTCCACCACCTCAATCCTCCATCTCTCGATAGCAAAATCTCACAAGAAAAGGCAATATTGGGAAGAACACAAAGTACTCCAAAGGGACAAAAGGATGCAAACTCAAGTATATGCACGCAACAACAACAATGGACTATAGTTTCCTTGCTCTTCAATTCCTCTCCATCAATGTATCCAAGGGTTCCTTATATAGCACTCCAAAGGGGTAATGGAGGGTCAAATCCAAGCGATATCGAGGCATATAGAAGGCTAAGAGACAAGTGGTTCGGACACACATCAAGGAAAACTCCAAGAATATTTGGACCTATGCACACATCCCGATGTACACGGGTTTGAGGTCAATATTCGCGTATATACGTGAGAATGGGATTAAAAGTCACATAAGAATAAACAACAAGTGTTTTTAGGGATGAAATTGGAAACATCAAAGTATAATATTGGTCCATGGGGTCCAAAGAGTCTACAGAGGGGCAGGGAAGGCCATACAAAATTAGCTGTAATAGATGCCCCCTAATGTGTGAGGTCAGAGGGGCCGAAATACATTATAAATCCATCCCAAGGAGTGGAGTGATGAAGAACCAGGTGGAAGAATAAGCCATCCATCAATATAGTACAATAATCAATCTCTGCATATGACTACAAATACATATAGCAGTACCAGATGCATAAGAGTACAATGGCCATGAATAGGCATGATATACAAAATGTGACATGTGTGGTCATCACCACTTACAATATGTAATAGATCAGAATCTCCATGATGAAGATATACAAAGGATCAAGATCTCCATAGAATATGAAGATATACAATGGATCAAGATCTCCATAATAGTTGAAGATATCTGACATACACTGGAATCAAATCATGAGAGTTGAAATCTCATGAACACTGACATGATCAAGGAGGTAGCATATGTGGAATGCCACCAATCTACAAAGTCTTCTACACAAACCGCTATGAGTACATGTCCTACTATGTGAATGGAGGTGTCGAGGTCGAACATAATAGTCCATCATCTGATTACTGGTCATTAATGTATACTGTTAACATATGCGAGATCTCCCACCGATAATGAAAATGGGAATCAAGGTACTAGAGTGCAATCTAGCAAGTGTGAATAGATGTGTTGAGGTTGAACACTTGGAAGAATCCATCGATCAAGGGACATTGATGTATTCCCAAAACTGTCAATGGTGAGAGAACCTACCACTGACGACTATAAGTCTCAAGGAACTCAAATGACTCTAGACTCCTATCCTAGAATAAATGATCTAAAGTCGATGGGATGGAATCAATTGGAAGGAGGGCATTAAGGCATCCCCCATCAACCAACACAAGGTACTCAACAACACTATATAATGTGGAAGGACTCGAACAAGATGTGCACGAACCAGTAACATTACCGGGAATGGCTGACATGCAAAGTCAAGACAATTGAGGAATGTCCGACTCAGGTTTCAACTTCCTTTGAACAAGAGCATAAAGGAAAATGGTGACTGAATGTAGGTAGCATAGACTCGATATGAAAAACTGGGACATCTCTGCGACACAGGAGGCATCAACAGAGGCTCCATAGGGACTGGAAGCTTAACTAGTTGGTGGAGATAAACTTAGAGAAACAAGTACAGCTCCTAAAGTCAAAATACTAACCCAACTAATGGATGTGATATACAGTGCTCTGTTCGAAGGTAACATGACTCGACTACTACCAAAGATAACATCTTTTCTTGTCTGGATTTTTGGTTTTTTGATTTTTTTGGACTTTTTCAGATATTTTGAAAAGCTTGAAAAAGATTAAAAGTGCTTTATAGTAATAAATCTAGGAGGAGACGAGTGTCAGGGGTAAACCAAGCTTGTTCCAAGCAGTAGAACATACCTATGATCAATGCAAGGACAACATGTGCAGGATAACGACACTCGGGGGAAGGTTCCCTCCCGGTAAAAAATGGGGTATGAAGCTACAAAAGATATGTAAAAAGGCTCTGCTTGGCTAGACATGAGACAAGCGCGGGCTATATGGATGATAATCAAAGTCAGGGAAGCCAACATAAGGCTCAATAAGGCAAGAAAAACTCATGATAATGCAATTACAACTCGACATATACAAGGGGAGTCCAGGGGGAAAAGGCCAGGATAAAGTTCAAGAGGAGTGTGAAGCTCTTGCTCAAAGTCATGGCAATACTATACAAAGGACTCCCACACCATAAAGGAGAAATGTTGGCATGGGAACCACATGAAAAACAAGATCTAATTAGGGTACCCATGTATGGGAAAGCTCTACCATTCACATCAAGTCACTTCTAAACAACATCAAGAAGGTTCCGTGACAAGATAGAATGGGTTCGTACCTAAGGTTAAGATGAAATGGTCATAAGGTTATGCAAAATGCAAACAGATGTGAAACCTAACCTAAATGCCAGTTTAGACATAATACCTGAAATAGGCACGAACGGGTCAAAGCCATGGTCAAACTGCACTCAAAACGGGCTCCTACAACATCAAATTAGTTCAAACGGTCCAAAATGATCAGAAACGGTAAAAAACTATAGAAAGTGGGTAAAAATTTCAAATTTTTTCTATAAATAGTAAAAAATTTAAATTTTTTCATACCATTTCTATTTTTACCCAGGATAGTGTATTTGAGCTCAAAACTTCAGTAGCAAATTCCGTGAGCATCGTTCGGCAAAATCCCTCCCCGTTTGATCAGGTAGATTTCCTTTCCTCTCTCTTGCATTTTGATATAAATTTTTTCAAATTCCATGGTCAAATTAATTTTCTGGGCCATCCCAACTTCGGCATTTTGACCCACGCAAAAATTGGGCTTTTTTTGCGTATAGGGATCACCATATGTGGAAAATGCCCCGAAACCCACGTACATATGTGGCTGTTTTGAAAGTAGTCGCGTATAGGGCCGCGAACAAGGATTTCATGGGAAAATAATGATAAAAAATCAGTTTTTTATGAAGGATGGTACTAGAGTGGCGAGAGAGAGAACATGGTGATGTTGAGGAAGCTGTTCAAGCTGATCTCACGACTCAACAAGCATTACGGGCATGTGGCTTATACAAGTTTTGATGTCTTGGCATCCTGAGGGCCAAACCAAGACTACTCCAGCTGCTGGTAGATTATTGGGATCTAGAGTCTGAAACATTTTAGATAGATGGGATGTCACTCAAGATTGAGGTTGAGGACATATATTTCATCACAGGTTTGTCCCGACGAGTGGAGGTGGTGAACCTCCAATCTCGTGGGCCAGGAGGTGAATTGACCATATATGAGTACATAGTTGTGTACTGTCTTCTGGATACGGAGAAGGTTTGTAGTCAAAGCCCTACAAAATCTATTCAGATTCTGGGGCTAAAAGCCATACTCTTGGCCTTAGGCAAGATTGTAGGTTTGACTTCACTCCACCAGGCCTCACGGCCAATGATGTTTTATGCGGTAGAGTGTATGCGACCTACAGTATATGACTGGAGTACTACGCTGCTGAGCAACATGAAACAAAAACTCAGTGACTACAAGATGGGTAGGGTGCAAAAATTCAAGTTTGGCAGCATACTGAGCACATTCTTCTTTGAGTGGGTGCCAGGGATGAGCCCTAGAGTAGACATTGCTCCACATGGAGTCCGGATCTAGCTCAGTGACACTGGGCTAATGTCATGCACAGACTGGGAGGTGGCAGGGTGGCTAACCTCTACCCAGCAAAGTTCTTTCCATGGCGATGGAGACATATCGTCGCCATAGATGACTACCCCTATGCAGGGATAGACTTCCACGAAGACCCAGATATGCCCCTACCACCAGGAGTAGCTTATGGAGATATAGGTAAAGAATCACAAACCCTCTTTTAATTTTTGAATTTTTTTTTTTTTGTTTGTGTTTTTTGATATATGAAATCAAAAGACATGTTTTTGGTGTGATGACACATAATGACAATTTGTCATGTATACGCAGATGTAGGACCATGATGACCATATGGATTTCCTCATCATCGATGGAGGGGAAGAGGTGATGAGATTATGGGTGAAGATGCAGAGCGGACGCTCCAAAGCATCCACATGAACTTTGTTCGATTGACACATAGAGTACCCATGGCGCAAGTCAAGGACTTGCCTAAGGGCATGCAACGCCAGGTGGTTGGAGTACCACGGGCATGGGTTCGATTGTTTCACTGACTAGCTAGAGCCGTAGTGTGCTATCATGATCAACACCCTCCTCCACCTCAGGCTTAGAGACCTGGGTGTATATGTTTTGTATGACCGTGTAGTATATTTTAGTGGCTCGAAAGCCCCAATTTTGTATATGACACTTATGTATTATGATGTCACTTTTTGAACTTAATGAAAAAAACTTTTATGATGATCGATTTTTTTTTATTTACATGTGTGTAAAATGTGTTTGTGATATGCTTATGGTTTGTGAAACAAATGCCAATCTAACACATAGTTAGCATATGAGTCAGCAACTTGATTAAAAATTCTTGGAACATGAATGTATGTTATACTCTCAAATTTCCATTCTAGCAATCTAACACGTAAGAATCTTCGTAATAATGTTGGATCCCTAATACGATACAAGCCATTAAATTGTGAAACCAATAACTACGAATCAAGACGTTCCTCAAGAGAATGAACACCATGTGAAATGGCATCACGCAATAACTCAATGACACCACTATATTCAGCAACATTGCTTGACAAAGGCCGTAAACGTACGCCTCCTAAAAACAATACTTGACACGTAGGAGTATAGATCACCCAAGCAGCCGAAGCTGAGTTTTGAGTGTGGCGGATAGCACCATCAGTGAATCCTATGTAAACAGAATATTACATTGACATATGCCATAAGAAATTAAAGCTAATCAACAAACCCGATCACCATAAGAAAACCTAACTATGCAATGCAAAACTGTACAATAATATACAAAAATCAGCCCTGGCTGAAGATCATGCATAGTATTTTTTGAGATAGAGCCCATTCCTAGGCTCCGCCAAGGTTGTCCCTTCATAATCTACCAGCTCATAGACACATTTCTCTAAGACATGTTTAACCACGTAAGGACCATGCCACATGGGATTAAACTTTCCTGCCCCCAAGGGTTCCTTAGATTGATCCCACAAAATGACCAAGTGAGCTTCACTAAACCTCCTCAGGCGGATAGACTTATCATATTGGACCTTAACGTGACTCTTGTTAACCTCTAGAGCCACTAAGGCATCTTGGTGCTGCTCATCAAGCTGCTCTAAGTGGACCAAACACTCTTCCAATGTGAAAGTGTATGGTAAAAGCTCCACTTCTAGCTTTAGAGAAGGGATTTCACATTCAATTGGTAATACTGACTCCACCCCATGCATAAGCTGATAGGGAGAAAAAACGATGGCAGTCTTAACCATGGTTCTATAGGCCCACAAAGCAGGATACAACATGATATTCCAATTATTCTTGCTTTGTGCAATGGTTCATTGGAGAATAGACTTAAGTGACTTGTTCACTGCTTCAACCTATCCATTCGCTTAAGGGTAATAAGAAGATGAGTGCTCTTGATTATACCCTAACTTGGAAGCCAACTCTTCCATCATTTTGTTCTGAAAGTGCCTACCATGGTCAGTGACAAGCTCTTTCAGAATGCCGAAATGGGTGATAATCTGGTTGAAAACAAAATGCGTAGCTATCTCACCGTCAGATTTAATTGTGGGCATAGCCTCTGCCCATTTCGTGAAGTAATCGATAGCCACAATAATATGATGGTGCCCCCTAGCCGAAGCTTGGTTGCAATCCATAAAATAAATCCCCCACTTGGTGAAGGGACCGGGGGTGATAATAGGATGCAATGGCGCTAGACACCAGCGCATATTACATGCAAACACTTGGAAAGGGTGGCACTTCTTGACCGCATTAACGCAATATTTGAAGATAGACGACCAAAAATAGCCCACTCTCAAGATTTTTTTGGGCTGTAGAAAGCCTAGATAAATGACCACCACACACCCCTCCATGGAAATCATTAAGCATGACCTCAGCCTCATCATGGTTTAAACAACGACGTAAAATGGAATCCACCCCATGGCGGTACAAAGTGTCATCCACTATGAGGTAGTTCTTCGCTATGTGACGTAATCGTCATCGCTCATCCCGTGAGAGGTGAGTAGGGACCTTTAATGTTTGCAAATACATGATAATATCCCTGTACAAAGGGTCCACAATTGAGATGCGCAATATATGCTCATCAACAAAAGAATCCTCATAAAACTCCTCTTCCTCCAAATTTGGGAAATATGATATGAGCTCAGCAAAGATTAATGATTTCTTCGATTTCACCGAAACGAATTCGAGATCAAACTCTTGCAAAATCACAATCCATTTATTATATTTCCCCCCAACCATCCTTCTAGTGAGGACAAACTGAAATGGATTGATGTGAGCTACGACCAAAGTTTGGCGAAGGAGAATGTAATGTCTCAAATGCTGAACTGCATGAACGGTGGCTAAGGCTAGCTTCTCCACATGGGAATAGTGAAATTCCACATCAATAAGGTTTCGACTCAAATAATATATGGCACAATCATGGAGCTCCTCATCCTGTTGAACCAAAACCATACTAACCATCTCCTGATACGCGACCACATAAATCAAGAAATCATGGCTATAGTTTGGTGGACTAAGCATGGGGGCCGTTGCTAAGGCTTGCTTAAGAGCATTGAAAGACTCCTGGGCTTGCTCATCCCAGTAAAAAGGGGTGTCCTTCTTCAACAGACATATGAAGCCTTTAGTCAAGTTGGCAAAATTGACCACGAACCTTCACAAGAAGTTTGCCATACGTTGTAAACATTGAAGGTATCGAATGTTACATGTGGGAGACAATTGAAGTATTTCCTCAACCTTTAAGGGATCGACTCTAATACCCTCCTTGGATATGATGAATCCTAGTAAATGACCAAATGTCACGCAAAAGATGCACTTATGAGGATTTAAACGAACTTGATAATGACAACATCTTTCGAAAACTAATCACAAATGATAAGGATGACGCACTCTCAAACGAGAGTGAGCAGCGAGATCATCCAAATATACTTCGATTATCGTTTTAATATAGTGAAAGATCAAGGTCATGGACCGTTGAAGCGTAGCTCCAATGTTTTTAAGGCCGAAGGGAATCTTCCGATATGCAAAAGTTCCCCAAGGACAAATAAATGCGGTCTTGTGTTGATCCTTAGGCTTAATTTGTATCCGATTATATCCAGAAAATCCATCCATAAAAGAAAATACCTCACTTCTCGCACACTCATCCAAAATGTGATCAATAAATGGTGTAGGGAAATTATCCTTATTACAGTCTCGATTTAAGTCACGGAAATCAGTGCATATTCGGATCGCTCCCTACTTCTTATCCACCGGAACAGGATTTGAAACCCACTCTGTCAAGGGAATGAGATAGATAAAACCATCTTTGAGCAATTTGTCTATCTCAACTTTAATGGCGGGTGTTTTTTCTAGGATTCATGGCATGCAAACGTTGTCAAACCAGTTTTGCATCCGGATAGGTCTTGATTTCGTGTTCAACAATATGAGGGTCTATACCCGACATTTATTCGTATGACCAAGCAAAAATATCATGAAACTCCTTAAACAACTCAGTATACTCTTTAATCTCATCGGGGGAACAACCCGCCCCAATGTAGACATTCTCAATATTACCAGGATCATGAGAAATATTGATAGGAATTGTTGGTGACAGGTTAGCCATGTTCACTTTAGCCATCTGACCAGGAGAGCTTAATGGGACCATGGGGCTACCAATTTTCTTACTAAGAATCTCCCTAAAGACATCACACTCTAAATGATTAAGCTTAGGAAGGAAATACGATCAATGGTGCAACTCTTTCCAAGGTTGCTCAATCCCAGACATGGTCTAAAGAATAGCTTCATCTGACAGAAAAACATCATCAAGGCAGTCATGAGAGTGAGATGACTCTATTGCCCATGCAGGAAGCACACAAGGGTCCTCCTCCTCCGTCCATGAAGAGGAAGGACAAGGCCCTACAACATGATCAAGATTCGCTTGATACGCCACCATTGTTGCAGGAAATGGCACATCCGTCTCGATAGGCACACTTGAAGTACTCGATGAAGGAAGAATCCAAGGATCCTCCATATGAGTAGTGTGAAAAGATACCGAATTCGAGGAGGATGAAGCCCCACCAAGACTATACCCAATCATAAGAACGAGCGTAGCACAACTAAAGGTTCCCATGAGAGAAGGATACATACCCACACCCACATTCTCAGTTGCCGGCTGAGAATGATTGATAATCAGGATAGAGGCTCTCGATGATGCATTGATACTTGGATTATGGAATGAATTTTGATCAATAGTAACGATCTTTCCATTAAACGGAAAGCAAACCAATCGAAATAGGGAAGAAGCTACAACGTGCATATTGTACATCCAATTCTTACCCAGCAAAAGATTGTAGTCAAGGGGCACATCAACTACCTCGACCTCGATTGCGACAGTCTTCCCTCCCAATTAGACCTCTAGAGAAGGAAGTATACCGTGCGACCAAAACGACCTACCATTGAAACTCGTCAACATGTTGGAAGACTGAGACAACGTGGGATAACTTAAGCCTTTCCAACAAGACAAAGACATCACAGAAGCGACAATGCCTTCATCAATTATAGCACGCATGATGGTGTTGTTGAGACACTCTACATGAATCAAAAGAGACACATAGTATGGCAAGCGAGGCTGTACTCCGATGGTTTCAAATTTGATAATGGAAGAAGATCTATCGTCACTAAAACCAACAACAGACAACAAGGCCTTCCTCTGCGAAGGACAAGTATGAAGCACTTATAATGCAGACATCGCATAAGGAGTCTGGCCCAAATCCTCGACAACTGAATAGTTTTGGGTGGTTCAGGAATTAGGATTGTGTCCTGAATGCTTCAAGACTCACTTAGGAATGCAAGGTGGAGCTTCAGGTTTATCTGTAGCATTTTCAATTCGTAAAGGGCTCTTGGGTGGGGAAGGTTCTTCCCCAAGGTCTGCTTGTGATGAACCATAATCTTTTTCCTATGTCACAACTTTGGAAGCTTTCACCATGGTGATACAACCATGACCAAGAGCGGCCTCCTGCGGGTTTTGAGCTCCACCAGACGCACAACCAAGATCAATGGTCCTCGAGTTCATATTTTGATTATTAGGTAGAGGATTAGTAAACACAACTGGGCCCTGTGCTATGAACTTCGAGGCATCCTCCATACGAGGGCACAAGTGAGTGAGGTATCGTCCTTACACAACTTACAAGGAAACTTCACCTTATGTTTATGATGCTTATCCCCCCCAACATTATTCGTGTTCTTGTCATTATTATTACCATTTTCATTTTTGTTCCCACCCTTACAATTATTTTTTCCTTTCTTTTTATTCCTTCCAGGCTGCTGGTTGCCTTTCGGGTTCGACGTTTGCACAGAGAGTACACTCACCGATTGGGTAGGTTGAGACTACGCCGTAGCTTGTCCTGACCCAAGCTGGTTAATCGATAACTGGCTCACTTGTTTCGTAACAGAGTCTGCAGGTTTGGTACTTGTGGAGCCAACAATACCATCGACATGTGGCCCAGGTTTGATCTTGGGGTCGAAATTGGATCTTGGAGCAAATAGGATAATCTCATACAAGAGTCCGGATTGAGCATAGATCAAATCCAACTCTTGAGCCCTAAAGATAGCTTGGTCCTCATTTTGAACTTCGGATGTAGAAACATCCTTCACGATGTAAGGTAACACTGACTTGAGTAACCACTCTAGAAGAAAATCTAGTGGTATAAAGGCTTTAATTAATCATTTCTATCTACACTGTTAGAAAATAGGATCACAGAGCAATAACAGATATACAATTAAATCAATAAACAAGATGAAAAACACATTAAAACATTACAAAGAGACACAGATATAACGTGGTTCACCTAAACAATGGGCTACGTCCACAAATAAATTTGCCAGTCCTTTTATTACAGTCCAAAAAGATGAAGGGATACACCTTGCAGCAAAACCACTGCACTTCCTCTTCATGCTCTCATAGTCTCTCTTCCAGTACAATACAATACCATATCCAGTTGATTTACAATGCTCTCTTTTATAGGGGAAATACCATGGGAAAAATTATAGGGTTAACCCAATACCATGGGTCCGCAATACTGTTGGCCGACACACATCCCAATTTTTTTTTCAGGGGCTCTGCCCCCGAACCCCTGTGACTCGAGGGCATTTCCCCCAAACCCCCTTTTTTGGGGAGCTGCCCCGAACCCCAAGGCAAGGGGAACGAGTGAACAGTACTCCTGGGTTACAATCACAACTGAATAATATCTCTAGATCTGGAAGATTAGGCTCCACAACCAACAATCTCCCACTTGGAGACTAATCACAACAACTCTACCGCTACTGCACTTGCTGGACCTTGGACTTGGCAAATTTCTTCTTTTCCCCTTCATGCTTTAAGGCCAACAGAAACCGAACAGGAACTCAGTTTTTCTCTGGTTACTCCCTTTGTCAACATGTCTACAGGATTCTGGCTAGTGTGAATCTTTTCCAGTTTTAACAGTTCTTCATCTAGAACATATATTATGAAGTGGTACTTGAGTTCTATATGTTTAGTCCTCGAATTAAAAACTGAGCTCTTTGCAAGATGAATGGCACTCTGGCTGTCACTGTACAACCTAATATTCTCCTGTTTCTTACCCAATTCTTCCATGAACCTCTGCAACCAAATCATCTCCTTACTAGCCTCTGTAGCAGCAACATACTTTGCTTCCATTGTTGAAAGTGCAACAACCTATTGCAGTTTTGAAATCCAATTATTGTTGTTCCACCTACAATGAACACATACCCTGTGGTGCTCCTCCTGCTGTCTTTATCACCAGCCATATCTGCATCAACATATCCCTGTAGAACAATGTCTGAACCTCCAAAACATAATGCATGAGAAGTGGTACCTCTCAAATACCTGAGAATCCACTATACTGCTTTCCAATGCTCTTTACCTGGATTATTCATATACCTGCTCACAACTCCCACTGCATGTGCAATATTTGGTCTTGTGCACACCATGGCATACATCAAGCTCCCAACTGCTAATGAATAGGGAATCTTGGACATGTAATCTATCTCTTCCTGTGTCTCTGGAAACATATGCTTGCTTAGTTTGAAATGAATTGCCAAAGGTGTGCTGAGTGGTTTTTCATTCTGCATTCTAAACCTCTGGAACACCTTTTCTATGTACTCACCTTGAGACAATGTCAATTTGCGATTTTTCCTGTCTCTTGTTATTCTCATACCAAGGATTTGCTTTGCAGCACCCAAATCCTTCATCGCAAATGATTTAGCTAGTTTTCTTTTGAGCACATTTATATCCTGCATGTTAGACCCTGCAACAAGCATGCCATCCACATACAATAACAAGATAATATATCTTCCGTTATCTAGCCTCTTGAAATAAACACAGTGGTCAGAATGACATCTATCATAACCTTGTTCTGTCATAAACTTATCAAATTTTAAATACCACTACCTTGGAGCTTGCTTCAGGCCATACAAGCTCTTCTTTAGCCTGCAAACCAAATTCTCCTTCCCTTTTACCTCATACCCTTGTGGCTGCTGCATATAAATCTCTTCCTCCAAATCCCCATGGAGAAAGGCCGTTTTTACATCTAATTGTTCAAGATGCAAATCTTCTACCACCACTAGACTTAAAATAGTTCTAATTGAAGTCATTTTAACAATAGGAGAAAATATTTCATCAAAGTCTATACCTTTCTTTTGTGCAAACCCCTTTACAACAAGTCTATCCTTGTACCACTTCTTTCCTCCATCTTCTTCCTTCAACCCGTAAACCCATTTGTTCTGCAATACCCTTTTTTCTGCAGGCAACTTAACCAGATCCCAAGTCTGGTTTCTTACCAATGAGTCCATCTCCTCATCCATGCCTTGCTCCCACTTCTTTCTAGTTTCTACCTGCATTACTTCTTCAAAACATTCTGGTTCACCAGAATCAGTCATTAATAAATAATACAGTGAAGGAGAGAATCGTTCAAGGGGTCTACTTAACCTGGTAGAACTTCTTACAGTTGCAGGATTTTCAGGTACCTGCTGCTGCTCTTGATTTTCTGGTGCTTTTGGAACTTCATTTTCTTTGACTTCATCAAGCACTGTGTACTCTGTGTTTTCCTTTTCTTCTTTCTTTCCCTGCAACTGATCTTTGTACATGACCTTTTCATTGAATACTACATCTCTACTCCTAATGATTTTGCGATTTTTAAGATCCCATAAGCGATAACCAAAATCATCAACCCCGTATCCAATAAAGGTACATTTCTTGTATTTAGCCTCAAGCTTTGTTCTATCATCTTTATCAATATGGACAAATGATTCACAACCAAAAGTTCTCAGAAATGAGTATTTGACCTGTTTACCTGTCCATGCCTCCTCTGGAATGCCACCATCCAAAGCGCTTGAAGGCCCTCTGTTTATTAAATAAACAACAGTGTTTACAGCAACAGCCCAAAACTGTAAGGGCAACCCTGCATGCAATCTCATACACCTTGCACGCTCCATGATCATTCTGTTCATCCTTTCTGACACACCATTTTCTTGGGGTGTTCCAGGGACTATCTTCTCTCTGCGAATCCCATTGTGTGAACAATAACTGTCAAACTCCTTGCTACAGTACTCGCCTCCATTATCGGATCTGAGACATTTCAACCTTTTTACTATCTCATTCTCAGCCAAAGCTTTCCACTTCTTAAACGTATCAAACACATTAGATTTCTGTCTAATGCAATAAACCCAAGTTTTTCTAGTTGCATCATTAATAAAAGTAACATGATAACGAGAGCCACCAAGAGATTGTACTTGAGTTGGTCCCCATACATCTGTATGGACAAGCTCTAACTTTTCACTCTTCTTTTGTTTCCCAACCCTGAGAAATCTAACTCTCTTATGTTTTCCATAAACATAGTTCTCACAAAATTCCAAACTTACCTGCTTCAGATCTGGAAGCCGTTTCCTTGAGTGGAGAATCTGCATCCCCTTCTCACTCACGTGGCCAAGCTTATGATGCCACGACGATGCACTTGTTTATGTGGAAGCTACAGAAATAGAATAATCAGTATTATGAGGACATAAATATAACGTACCTATCCTATCTCCTTTTGCAATTACCATTGATCCTTTAGTGACCTTCCACCATGTTTTTCCAAACGTAGACAAATAGCCGCCATCTCCCAACTGCCCTGTTGAGATCAAATTTCTTTTCATAGTAGGAATGCACCTTACATCCTTTAGCAACCAGTCATTTCCATTATTTAGCTTAATCCGTACCTTACCCTTTCCAACAATTTTACATGGTCCATCATCCCCCAATAACACATGCCCAAAATCACCTTGAACATAATCATAAAAGAATTTCCTATGGGGTGTAGCATGACATGAAGCCCCTGAATCTACTACCCAGTAATCACTAGTATTATCTAATGCAAGAATCAAAGCATCTTGTAACACATCACCTGCTACATTAGCTTCCTGGGTACTCTCTTGCTGCCTCTCACCTTTCTTCTTTGGTGCTCTGTAGTCTTTCTTTAGATGTCCTTTCATACCATAGTTCCAGCATTCTATTTTTTCGAATTTGGACTTGGATCTTCTCATTTTAGACTTGCCGCAATTTCCTAGGCTCCTTACTCTCTTGTTTTGTCTCCCTCTGCTCTCCATGGTCAACGCATTACATGATGTCTCACCTTTGCTTTTCCTTCGTATTTCCTCGCTAAGAATAACACTAACAACATCATCAAACTTAAGAGTGTTTGAACTAGGGACAGCGTTACTTACATCCATGACCAAGCTATTCCAGCTTTCTGGCAATGAGCACAAGATTAGAAGATCCCTAACCTCATCATCAAAGTTCACTTTTACCGAACTTAACTAACTGGTAAGTGTATTAAACTCATTTAAATGGTTAGCAATAGATCCACCTTCTGACATCTTCATATTAAATAAATGCTTCATTAAAAATACCTTGTTATAAGCCGAGGGTTTTTCATAGAGCTTACTCAATGCGCTCATCACACCCTTTGTTGTTTTTTCTTTCGAAATATTGAAGGCCACCGACGAAGCCAGGCATAGCCCTATTGTTCCTAGTGCCTTTCTGTCAAGAACCTCCCATTCTTCATCCTTCATAGCCGCCGGCTGTTTTGCTTTTCTGCCCAACGACAGGTACATATCTTTCTGGTATAGATAGTCCTCCATTGCATCTTCCATAACTGATAGTTTTGGCCATTAAGTTTCTTGACCCTAAACTTTCCTTCTTCCGCCATTTCTCCCACTCGAACTAGGAACCCTTCTTTCCTGCGAGTTTACCAACCAAATAGACCTTTTGGATCTGATACCAATTGTTAGAAAATAGGACCGCAGAGCAATAACAGATATACAATTAAATCAATAAACAAGATGCAAAACACATTGAAACATTACAGAGAGACATAGATATAACGCGGTTCACCCAAACGATGGGCTACGTCCACAAAGAAATTTTCCAGTCCTTTTATTACAGTCTAGAAAGATGAAGGGATACACCCTGCAGCAAAACCGCTGCACTTCCTCTTCACACTCTCACAGTCTCTCTTCCAGTACAATACAATACGATATCCAGTCGATTTACAATGCTCTCTTTTATAGGGGAAATACCATGGGAAAAATTCTAGGGTTAACCCAATACCATGGCTCCGCAATACTGTTGGCCAACACACATCCTCGAACCCCAAGGCAGGGGGAATGAGTGTACAGTACTCCTGGGTTACAATCACAACTGAATAATATCTCTGGATCTGGAAGATTAGGCTCCACAACCAACATCTATTTTAGTTGGACATTTCTAAGGAACTTTCTTTATCCATTTTTTTTTAAATGTTTGCACATCCCTTTTGATACTTATATCTAAGATTTCTTTATTTTTCCCTCCATATTTCTATGTTGTTGTTGTATGAAACATTTCATTCTGGCTGTTTCACTATTCTTAAACAATATTGAGCCTTATGCGCAAAATCATTACAAGCATAGAATCTCATTGTATGATAGTATTTTTCATTGTGGCCAAAATAATTACGCCTTGAACACTTCAATGTATTGACCCTTATTTACTAGTATGAAGGGAAAAAATGTAATTATTGAAAGAACTATCATACATGGGTTGGACTTGCTTTTCAAACTTCATCTCGCTTGTTCTCAAATACATTTGTTGTCGCAGATATTTTCAACTATACTATCATATCCAAGCCCTGACTTGTCTACTAGTGATATTTGATTCTTCAATATTTTGTCGAAGACCGATGTGTTATTATTCAACTTGTTCTTAATTTCTACTCCAAAGTAAGCCTTATCTTATTCTAGATTTGTGTAATTTGGTATTTCATCATTGGAATCTCTTTGATTTTCCAAAGACTGGTTTTCTCCTCTTATATCATCCACTTCACTCTTCAAGTGAGAAATATCTTTATCTTTTTGTGCACGACATTCTATTAGCAACCCATTTTTCTTTCTTGTTTCTTCTATAGATGCTTCCAGTACTGAATTTGTTTCTTCGAGCCTTCTTGCTTCATATATCAAGAAACAAGACCAACAGTAAAAGAAATATCAGGATGAGTATGACTCAAGTATAAGAGACTACCAACAAGTTGACGATACAAGGTGGCATCTACTTTTGTTGAAGTGAAAGTGGAAAAAAATTTGGCTCCAGATTGGAAGGGATATGGAGTTGGTTTACAATATTCCATGTGAAAGCAATGAAGAAGATCACATGCATACTTAGATTGAGAAAGATAAATTAATTCTTTGGTTTGCAAGACTTGGAGGCTAAGAAAATAATGCAAATGTCATAACTCTATCATTTGAAATTCTTGCTTAAGACTAGTTTTCACATGGTTTACAAGTTTATGGCCACTACCAATCAAAATAGGGTCATCAGCATAAAGAATGAGGATGATGGGATGGTTTCCTACTTTCTGGGTATAGACATTAGGATCATAATGGAATTTAGAAAAAACTGTGTCAAGGAGAAAGCTATCCATTTTGGCATACCAAGCTCAAGGAGCCTGGTTAAGGCCATCTAGGGATTTCTTAAGGTGACAGACGAGGCTAGAGTCATTATGAACATAGCTATGAGGTTGTTCCATGTAATTTTATTCTTGCAAGTATCCATGCGAGAAAGTAGACTTAGCATCCATTTTATGGACCTCCCATTTATGTAAGGTAGCAAGGGAAACAACAAGGTGTATGGAGTTCAATTTGGCGATAGGGGCAAATGTTTCATTGTAGTTAAATATTTCTACTTGGAAAAATCCTTTGGAAACTAGCCTTTTTTTTAGTTTTTCAACACTTCCATCTGATGCATACTTAGTTATGTAGACCCATTTTCATCTAACAATTTGTCCTCCTTTTGAAAGAGGTCCAAGATCCCAAGTATTGTTCTCCATTAAGAAAGAATAATATTCATTTATAGTTGCGTCCCAATTTTGATTCCTTGAAGCTTCTACAAATGTCCATGGACCATGATTCTCTGAAACTTGTTCCAAAAGAGTGGTGACTTGTTGGAACTGAGAACGAGTTTGACGTTGATCTTTGGTATCACCAACAAGATCACAAGTCACTTCACATGTTGAATGGGCCCATTATTAGAGGAATCAATTGTGTTAATGCAAGTAGAGGAAAATGAGTAGGAAGAGGTGGATTTCCATCCTCACTGTCAACATCAAAATCCAAAGTAGGAAAACTATGAAGGAAGTTGGGAGTATGGCACAAGCACAGAAGATGGATCACAAGCCATAGATGGCAC
Organism: Pseudotsuga menziesii; assembly: GCA_001517045.1. Lineage (NCBI taxonomy): Eukaryota > Viridiplantae > Streptophyta > Pinopsida > Pinales > Pinaceae > Pseudotsuga > Pseudotsuga menziesii. The sequence goes on from LPNX010763124.1 coordinate 337,221, forward strand.
AAACATTGAATTAGGCTTGCAGGTCAAGATATTTTGATCAAATTTAACATATATTCTAATGATTATACCTTTGGAATTTGGGTGAAGAAGTCTATAACCTTTATCATATTCAGAATATCTAGCAAATATGTAGTTTTCACTTTTAGGATGTAATGCTTTTCGTTTTTCATCAAGAATATGATCCCATGCTTCATTTCCAAACACACGGAAGTGACTTACATCTGGTTTAATTTTAATCCATGATTCTTTTGGTGTGATATCTTGTAATCTTTAGTGGGGATGCGATTAACTATGTAATTTGCACAATTTATGGCTTCATCCCAAAAATAAAGACTTAGCCCCTTAGCTTGGAGCATACATTTAGCCACTTCTTTTAAGGTGTGATTCTTCCTTTTAGGTACACCATTTTGTTTTGGTGTATATGGAACAATGTGATGTTATTGGATGCCCTATGTAGTACCAAAAGTAGTGAACTTGTGGTTAACATTTTCTCCACACTATTAGATCTTAACTTAAGAATTTGATGACCATATTGTTTTTCAACAAGGGCCTTGTAGGCCAAGTACATGTAAAATACTCCACTTTTAAGTTTAAGGAAATAAAACCAAGTGTGTATGGAGTAATCATTGATGAAAGTTAAGAAATATTTGAAACTAGAAAAGGAAGAAGATGGAAGAGGACCACACAAGTCACTATGCATAAATTGAAAGGGGGTTGATGCCTTCCAAGAGGCACATTTGTCAAAATTTGTTTGATGATGTTTCCTGAGTACAAAACCATAACAAACATAATCTCTGCAATATACCATCGAAAGACATGCCACCATATTTTCTTTACATAGTTGTTGTAGTGAGAAGTCGTTTAAGTGACCAAATCTCTCATGCCAAAGTTTGCTAAAGTCACATCTATGAGCAAAAAAAATGAGGGAAAATGTGATGAACCAAAGTTGTTAAATATGTACAACCTGGAAACATCATCAACAATTCTAGTAGTTAAGACATGCTTAGGATATTGAAATCCTTTATTACAACTTCGTGAGGTGTAAATGTTATAGTCTTACCTTCATTGGAATGAGTGATTTGATAGCCTAACAACAAATTTTATTCATAGTAGAAAATATACCTTTAACCTTAACCATATGATAAGATGCACTAGACTCAATGAGCCACTCATTCGAAGAAGAAGAAGAAGAAGCATTAAAGGGAAAACCAGAAGCACAAAGTGCATGTCCTTGACATGTAGATTCTGCAGATGAATCGAGGTTGATGTTGTGATTCTTCATTGTTGCTTCCAAGGCTTCCATATTCTTGAAACATTTAGATTCATCATAATTATCTTTCTTGCAAATGTTACAATGGTGCTCAGTCTTCTTACCTTTTGATTTGGTTTCTTTGTAATTTTTGGAAGGATGAGTTAGCTAAGAGGGTTTGGGATCCTTGTTTTGATTATTATTGAAAGGATGTTGATTCTTGGGATTCTTGAACTTATCCTTTTGTTGTGCCAATAATGCTCTGCTAGATGTATCAACATTGCTTATTACTCCAAGATGTATGAGATTATCTTTCTCTCTAATCAAGGAATAAAAAAAGAATACAAGAGTGGGTTATTTATAGTGAGTCCCCAAGTATTGTTTTATGGATTAAAATGTAAATACCAAAACATAATATGTAGGACCAAGCTTGTAAAGAATATGAAACATACATTTCTTATCTTCCATTTTTATGTTGCATTCTTTAACTAAGAGTCTAAGGGTTTGTACTTAGATAGATAGTCTTGAATGCAAGTAAAGTCACTTGGATTTAAACCAATCAACTCATTTTTCAGTTGGTGACATTGTATCTCATTATGTTTACCAAACACGGTTTCCAACTTTTCCCAAGAAGCAACAGGTTCCTCAATACTTGATAGGTAGAGTTGTAAATCAGTAGAAATTGGCATCTCGTTCAATCCATGAGATTCATCACATTTATTGGCCCATTTTGTTTTCTTATAATCATCATTGAGTTCTTTATTTTTCCTTAAGGTAATCCAGTAAAGTCCCCTACTTCACAAGACAACATCCATATGCCCTCTCCATGAGAAGTAGTTGGGTTTGGTAAGCAGAATATCACATGGGGCATCCATATTGTGATATGAAGGCTTTAAAAACAAAAGAATATGGTTTGGATGTGGAGATATTGAAAAAGTAGGAAATTGAAAAAATGACACTGAAAATGAAATTTTGATGAGGAAGTTATGCATACTTGAGAAATGGATAAAGGTGACTCCAAATGGACACATTGCAAGTAGAAGATTGACCCATGTGTCAAAAAAATGACCCTCTCTTCCCAAACTTAATATTTTAAATTCACTTTACAATAATGTTTATTTATGTAACCCACTTTTATAAACTAAGTGGAGTTCACTTTTACAATAATGTTACTTTAAATGTTTCATGCAAAAACTAAAAGACTTTAGGCTTTTAAGTGACTCACTTTTATAAAATAAATGAAATGCACTTTTACAATAAAGTAACTTAAAAATAGAAGCTACATGCATTTTTTATAAAATTAAGTGACAAAGAGAAGGCTTGAACCTAAGACCTCTTATTTAATAAAGAAACTTTAACCAAGTGAGGTACAATTAAAATATATGTAAAAGTTGGATAGGAGGAATGGGTGTTTTTTTACTCATTTTCCTTGAAGTGTGTGCTTACCTTAGAAGCCTTGCTTTTGGCTTGCAAAACACTTAAAAAAAACAAAACAAAGTATTCTCGAGAGTCGTCGAGACTAAAGAGGCTCAGATTTGGGGTTAGTCCTTAGTTATATTTCCTAGAAAATGAATGCTTTCCCATTGTTTCTGGTTTTCCAAGATTGCACATATCACACAACAAATAACATATGTAGTAAAGAAAACCCTTACCACTATGTTTTTGATTTGTCGAGTTTGCATAGAGTGCATGGAAAAAAACATATGCAAATTGAAAAAGGTGATAAGCCAGAACTCAAATAAAAACAAGGCTAAAACTGAAAGAATACAATAACATTTTAGCAATACGTGTAACTATAACAATATACCTTTGTATTTGGTAAAATGGCCATATATTGGGAAGACAAAAACCCTTTTTAGTGAAAATAAAAGCGTTTCCAACTAGAAAAAACAATCTAGATGCAATGGAACACCTCTCACGGCCCATAAATGCACAAAATATCACAACCATAAATCCTTTGATGGCCTCAAAACATTGGTTCAATATATTAATCACCAACATAAGTGAAACTTATATGATCTATAATACCATGTTTGACTATCACAGGATACTTCCAATAGATTGAACACCTTAAGAAGTCACTCGCACAAACAGATCATAGACAAACACACTGATGTTTTTATGTGGTTTAAATCCTTGAACAGGGAAACACTCCATAGCTCCAGCTAAATAGCTACTTGAGGCAATATTATTATGAAAAATAAATAGAATGGTGACAAATGAACTTCTCATAATTAATCAACTAGAAAATGACCCTCCATGCTTTTTAAATAGTGATCATGAACCAATCAAGTGCTAAGCCACATATCAATGGTCATTAAGATTAAGGAGAAGTTGAATCGTCAGATCACTCTATGTCAAGAGCATATCGCGACCATCGGGTTACATATGTACAAATGCATACTAAATAAAATTTACCTAACATATATATTATGACAATTTGATATTAAATAACTCCTAAGTGTCTAAATATCCTAACAATAAGCATCAGGAGTATAGAGAATTTTGGGTGGGGGGTCATGTTCATTGTTTTCCTTAGAATAAGTTCAAGGAATATTGAATCCTTGAATGGTAGGGGTTGTGCTAAATTGGCATCAAGATATTGTGGGTCATTTTATGCCCTTGGTAGGGTTAGGCTAGTTGCATATAAACTTGCATGACATACTAATATTAAAGGTCACAATGTTTTTCATGTTTCTTTACTTAATAAGCATGGACACGATCTTAACCATGTGATCGATTTTCGTGTCATCCAAGCGGAACAAGGGGTAAAGTTTTAAACATAACCATTGTGCACCATATACAAGAAAGTAACATTTCTTTGAAATTGAGCAATAGGATTGATAAAGGTGTGATGGAGATACTTTATTCCTAAGGAGGCTACTTGGTCATTAGAGGATGCTATGAATAAAGCATAACCATTTTGTTTTTATTTTGAGAAGCACTAAGGACAATGATATTCCAGGGGGGGGATTCTAATGTCCCTGTTTCTCTCCTTGGATTATAATGAATCATATTGTACAAATGATGTAAATATGTTAGTATGAATTCCTAGTGCATAGCTCAAGTCTAAGGACTGACTAGTTAATCTTTAGGCATTTATTTTTGATATATATGCTTTCAATATACCAGGAGATAAACATGCTATGATATTAGCAAGATAAGTAAATATTATCTCAAAAATTAATATAAAAGTCCAAGGTTTGTTGAAGAAGAACACAAGAGGGGATTTGAATCCACTATGAGGGAAGAGGGAGGGGGATCCAAGGGCATGATAAATAATCCTAAGTTTCCTATGTCTCCTAAATTTCATCTTTTCACCATGTGCCTTATTAAAACCTCATGCACCAATCATTGAATTCAAGTGGTGGTTGGTGGTAAAGTCCAACTTAGATAGTTATGAGAGCATGGGGGTTGAGTACAAGTCATGATGAGTGTAAAAGACTCCATCCCATAGAAATTTGAACCTCTTGGGAATTCCAACCATCTCAAGTTTCTTGTGCACTCTTTCTTCATGCAAATTCAATTTGACCTTTCATATTGGGTCATTTTATTCATCAGTTCATGGATTCTTCCATTTGTTAATGTTTTTCCATACTACTCAGAACTATTCACATTCAAATCAATAAGTTACCAAGTATATGTGGAAGATAATATAGGGAATAAAAAAAATAGAAGGTTGCAGAGGGGCATAGAGGTCGGGTAAGGAGGAAACCATTCAATTTCCTAGTAGGTTGCTATGTATTGAGCGTTAAAGATCCAATACTAACTTTGTTGGGTTCTGCTAAAGATTAATAGTAGGATGGAATCCTTCTATGCACACTGAAAAACACTAGAGGAAAAAATATCCATGAAGGAATATCTTCCTTATGTTGTGGACATAGTGGAAGGTAGTGCCATGGATGGACTAGATGGATGGCTACCTTAAAACATTTTGTAATGATTTTCTTAAATCAGAGCATGAGAGAATTTGGGTTGGGTAAGTGACATGAGCATTCAAATCCTATTTTCGTTCGTCATCTTGGTGGCCTCATAGCATGGCATGTACAGAGGATTACTTATAATTTGGTGGAAAATTGCTTGCTAGCAATCGATTTCGTTTGACTAGCTTGTTCAAAAGATAATTTTTACATCTTTGCTATAATTTGTTGCATGGAAATCTTGTTTATAATTCTAAAGTTAAGTTGTGTTTCTTATTTGTGAAATGGAATGGAATTCATGAATTTATGATATTGTTGGTATGATTGATGCATTATAAGCATGCATCATAATTCATAATTGCCTTAGAGTTTATTTGGTTGAATTACCTTTTGCACAAAGTTTATGTTTTCATTATGATAACATTGATAGAATGCGAGCCTTTATAATTTGAACTACCTTGGTGAATTTGTGTGTGAATATGTATTATGTTCATGGAATTATGCATTGCATTCAAAGCTATATGGAAATGGCTATATATTAGTTCAACTTGTTATTCATATGGTGTGGTTGTAAGCCAAGCACCAATATGAAAAAATGCCTTCAAGTCTAGGAAGGATGTTGGAAGCCTGAATATTTGACATTGATTGCAAACCCCTTTGTTGATTTTAAAGTGATAAATTTGAATGATGTCTATTGTGGCATGTGATATATAAGTCTTGAGGAAGTACATTCAAAGAGGCCCAATGTTGTTCTCATCTGGTAAGCCTTTCACATGTGGCATAATATTTCAAAGATATTGATTGTTCATCAGGACATGTTGAAACAAGTGTTCCTTCTATATTTTAAGGATCCCTAATGGCTCATTGGGGCATATTGAAATATTTTTCTCTTTAATCTTTCGAGGAGACTTGATGACTCATTAGGGAATATCAAAATATGTGTTCCATTAATATTTTGAGGATCCTCATGGCTACATAGGGCATATTGAAAGATGCATTCCTTCAATATTTTGAAGAGCCTCAATGGTTCATCATAGCATATTAAAAAATGTGTTCCTTCAACCTTTCAAAGAGTCTTGATGTCTCATGTATGCATATCAACATATTGGTGCCTGCATATATTTTAAAGAGGATAGATGGTTCATCATAGCATGCCAAAATATATCCCTTTGATATTTCAAAGTAATGGGTATGAATTTCAAAGGATGAATTAAGGGTCAATGATCCAATATGTAAAGGTTTTTTATAATAATCTAAAGTTATGTCATTTGAAGGAAAAATGAGGTAAAGGATCCAAAGAGATCCTAGCCAATGGAAAATATGAAGAAAAGGACAAAAAATTCCCTCTTTTTCTCCCATAAGACTATAGAAGGGGATTGGGGCATTACACATCCACACTCTTTTTTTCCAAGAAAGATATTGTGAGGAAAATTCTAGGAACTTCCCCACAATTCAAACATGGTACCCAGTGTAAACCTTCCATTGTTATTATGACCCTTTAGAGGGAGGGTATTATGATTCCTAACCAAGTAGGGGCATCCTTTGAGTCACATAACATAGGAAACTATCCCTAGGAATTGACCCTGAGACCTATTTCATGAAGCTCAAAGCACTCAACCACTCAAATTATCCCACTAGGATTTTTCATCCACACTATATTCAAATACTATGAAAATTCTTTATATACATCATCACTACCATTCTAAAATATATCACCATTACATTTACGATGGAAAGTAGTTTTCAAGACCAAATGATTTCACTTGCACTGTAAAATGATTCTTCTTACTTATCCTAGAATATTGTGATGAAATGATGCAATCTAGATACATGTAATTGAGCAATCATACCATAATATTTTTTATGTGAACTTAGAAGGGAATCAAGCTTCATAAAACCTTATATATTCCCATTAGATAAACCTTATTAAGAAATTATTAGTTTAGATGTTAGTGCATCCAAGAGAAATAGAGTTGTGATCATTCATCACTGTAGCTAATTCAAAGACTACATATACATAATATGTTGCATGCTTAATGCATATACATAAGTAGGAAGTTTTGATGCTTTCAGATTGCTTAGCCTTTAAGACTATTGATCTTATCTACGGATTGGTGTTTTTGTTCAAGTTTCACATGCTTAATGACCTAACTCCCCATGATTGATCCTTGAATCCTTCTTTTCTTATTTCATTCCTTACTAAACAAGCCTAAAATACTTACTTGTGTGGGTAATGAAAAATTTCAATGCTTAATTGCAAAATGTGGTTATGAAAAATTTCAATTTTTAATTGGAAAATGTGGTTTTATGTAGCAAATAATGATCTTCAAACACATATGCAACAATGATGCTGGCTCCACCCATTTATTTATAGGTATATTACCATTTTTAATCCATTTTACAATATACTCTTAGTTATTATTATTATTATTATTATTATTATTACATTGATGGAAATGTTGAATTATGTTGGTCAACCTGTGCTCCATCACTATTCTTTTCTTTTGTAACCTTGGAATGGTTTGAAAAATTAAGATTTGAATTTGTTGCTATTAATTTACTATTTATTGTAGTGATTCAAATACTCAAAGTGTTCACCAATCATTATACACACATCAATCCAGTGCTATAACTTAACATGCAACTTGCCTTGTAAATCACCCATCATGTTGATTTGTGTGTTATCGGTAAAGCTGGAGGGTTTACCTTTAATACAAATAAAGGATTACACACATAAAATAACCTATCTCATTTATGCATTTATGCAGGATTTTGTGCTATTAATGTAGCAATGTAATATTGAAAAACATGTTATGATTACATATTTTTGCTTGCTAATTAAAATTGAAATCTAGTTCACCATTTTGCGCTTATCCATTTCATTCCAAGTTCATATTTATATTGTTAATTGCATTAAGATGTAGTGTCAACGTGGAGTTTCATTCATTATAAACTCATGCAAGTGTGTCTACATAGATAGAAAATGCAAGTGGAATTTGTGTTTTAGTGGAGCAACCTTTGAGTTAAGTATTTGATTCAACAATGCATCTATTTATTCCAAACAATTGGTTTACAGGGGAAATTCATTGTTATTTTTAAACCCTTATTTTTATACTAGAGTTTGGGACTTCTTCTCTCCAAACCCTACAAAACCCATTACTAGATTATATTTGTATTAAAGGCAAAGTTAATAACACTTCACTCTTGAGACATGCTCCTTTGTGCAAGGGCACCATTTGTTGGGAGCCAATACAACTCAAATATTAGGTAAACTCAACTTATTTATCATCAACCATAACTTAACTAATAACTAAAACTCTTTTGTTAAACATAAGCACTGTACTTCACTTGTCAATGACTGACACCCTTCATTTCATTCCAAATGTTGAGATGTTACAACCCCATAGACTATGATAAGGAAATTGTAATAAGCTCTTCACATCACATAATAATCACTATCAACATTCATTATAAACCAAATGTTGATTGGTAACATCACACAAGAATCACTATCAACACTCATTATAAACCAAATGTTAATTGATAACAGACTTCACTTGGCATCATCGTCACTATTAACTTTAATATGTTTTCACTTATAAGATAAATTAATTTGAGCTAATTTAATCTTTTGTAAGCCATAAATTCAAATATCTTCTAACTACTATAGGCCAATAGTGAATAGAATGTGTTGCACTATGTTATGTAATTTTACATATTTGTTGAACAAAACCATCTTCTAATTTTACTAGTTTTAAAGATGTGAAATTCATGTTATTTTACTAGTTTTAAAGATGTGAAATTTATGTTAAACAAATTGTTGATATATTTTTTATTAAAACTTTTGGAGGATTCTTTAGGATGGAAAGAACTAATAGTGTGTTGGATATCTCATTATTAATGGAAAATAAATTCTATTAAATATTAAATTATATTTGAGTATTTCAAATTTGATTGAGAGAATAATATTTTAATTATCATCTTTATTAAGTGTATTTGGGGATTATAGTCAACTGAAATATAACTAGTGTAAATTCATCCTAATCTCATATTTATTAAGTATTGATGTGAAGAAAAGATAAAAAGTAAATTAAAAAAATTGGTCACTTAAAATATTTAGGTACAGATGGATTTATTATGGGTTGTTTTATTTTATATTCTTTTAATTTTTATGATCCACTTTTATTTGGAGCAAGTTAATATGTAGACAAATTCAAAGTATTTCATGAGTTTCTTTTTTGTACAATAGACATCTATAGTGATCTATTTTTTAAATTTTGATGATATAGGTCATTTTTTAAAGAGGCAAAAGTTTATATGAGCAAAGTACCATGATTAAAGTTTCCATAAATTACATGTAAATATAAATTTTGACAAAATTCTACCTTATTTTGGGGATAGTTTCCTTTGGTGTAACGTACTCATATGTTACATTACCTAAAATGTACTTGATTTTTTTTAAGAGCATGTATCTAAATATATATGAATCATGAACATCCACGCAGATGCATCATAGGAACCAATGTCAACCTATGCTCCACAAAGTCATAAATACTTTCTTTGAGGAAGCTTAACATGAACTATCGTAGATCAAAATGCTACTAACCATAATTATATGTTTTAGTAACAAAATCAAACCTTTTAAGAATATTAACTATCATTACATACTACCACCTAAGGTCTATAACTGCGTCATGATCATTGAGATCCCAAAACCAAAACTCCTATATGCCCATTACATAGGTTATATAAGCATAGGGGTGTTTTATCCCCTTTAAATTACTTATATACACATACTTTCCCTGTTAAGATAGTTATAGGCCTACTATCTAATTTAGGCAAGACACATATTATAATTTATTCACAACTTGGACTAAAGGATTTATTCTGATCCTCTATAACCTTTTGAATTAATAACCAAATGCCTCAAACCTCTTTTCAACATACAAAGGCTAAAAGCCTAACTAAATGCATAACTTTCTACTTCTTCAAAGTTTACGAATGATTTAGGCCTATAAGACTAATATTTAACTCCAACTTAACACATAATGCAAATCATGTAGCTAATATATCAAAAGCTTCATTATAGCCTACAAACTAGGAGATTAAACTCTACAAGAATTTTCTAGGTTACTTTTAATTTGGAATTTACAAGTTGCATGGTCATATGCTTTAACTGAGATAACATAACTAAACTTTTAACCAGAATTTGATCATTCGTCCAAATCTTTTTTATTTATATTTTAAACCTCATTTAAACGCACCTTTTTATTTATTTATATTTTAAACGTCATTTAAACAAACCTTTTCATTTATATTTTAAACCTCATTTAAACAAACGTTTTAAGGACTTTCACATTGTCCTTCAAGTAAAATCAATTTGCTTTTGATTTGGAAACTATACACCTTAGGAAATTCGACAATTGTAATTGAATTGGCAAATAAACTTATTTGCATTTGGAAATCCATCATAAATACTTAAACTTCCAAATATAAGCAATATTTTGGCATACCATTCAAGAATGTCAATTTAATAATAACTACTCAAAATTCAAACACTACTACTTCATTTAATAGTGGTATTACCATGAGAAGAAAAACATCTTAGATTTAATTTATGATTTTCAAACTACTTAACATAGAACCATTTCAATGATACTAAATTTCTCCATTAACCATTACATAGAATATTTACTTTTATGATTACCATCTATCAAAGACACAAAGTGTGAAGACAAATTCCACTGTAAAACAACCAATGGTATTGGTTCCAAACATTATAACTCCAACTCTTATAATACAAATACAAATACCTCTTATTCCTAGCCCATGGTTTTCAATGCAAATTACCATTCAAATTTCAACTTATTTAGGCATTTACCTATCCAATCCAACTGCTTTAAAATGTGTATAGTTACTTAATCAATTCACCACATGGATATATATGCATTTACATCATCAATCTTAGAACTAAAATCTCTATACATTTACTTATTTAAGCTAGATAGGGTTGCACCCTTTTTCTGCTTTAATACATACAAAGTCGTTGAATTTCTCTGAGACATTATTACAAACACTTTGTGTGAAAAGTTTGGAAATTCACTTCAGCTATATATATAACAAATTCTTAAGGGACACTTAACTTCCAAATTTATGCTACAAAATGATATGTTGTTTTATTAAGAAAAACAAATTTTGAAAATTTCCTTTCCAAATTTTAGATATATGACAGACGTGATCGACTAAAAATTACATAGCAAGACATTCATATTTAAGGTAATTTTAGACATTTTTGCAAACACATGAAATATATAGCCAACTGAAATTACATAACGGAAATTAATCCTAAGAATCAATTATGTGCAAGCCATAATTATATACTCATGAATTTCCAAGAATTTGTGAGTTTATAATTCAATTCTGCAATGGAATACCTATTTGCAATTTTTCAGAAAGATGCAACTGGCTACTTAAGAGGCATGCTCCTCCCAACCATAGGTACACCGGGATCCAATTTTCTCAACCCAATTATCACCCTTTAGTTGAAACCAAGTCATTTAACGAACATGCACATGGCTACAACCTCTCCATCCATGAGCAGTTTGAGCAGTTTGAAATGATTTAGCACTTCTTGGTTTCATGGTTCACTTCATAGCCAGTTCCATCCCCATTTCTCAGAGCCTACTATTTGCAGGCGGGTTGGATGAAGCAAGCTGCGCAACACCAAGGATGATGCACAACACTGAGGGTGGTGCGCAAGACCAATGATGGCATGCAAGGCGGAAAAGTCGACAAAGAGTCGGCTTGGTCACGATTTTGTAGTTTTTTGTCCGAATTAGTTAGAGAATAGGTTAAAGTGGACCATCTTGTAAAATGCGCAAGCCTATATATAGAAGTAGAAATGTAGTAGGAAGGATATAGAGAAGTCAATCAATCAATAGATGAATATTGAATTTGAAACATGATTGTATGACCTTCTTGACCTATGCAGGAGATCGATTCATGTTTTGTCACAACTGTGAAGATGATTTCTGGGAACCTGTTTTGAGGAAAAAGTAATATGACATGGGCGGATGTTGATGGAAATGCTTTGTTTTGTGTCTTTCTGTTTTTCTCTGTATTAAATGATGCGATCTGAATGAATTAATGCTGCAATATGCTTGTTAATTTTAAATGATGTGATGTCTTTTCCTTCTAAACGATGTCATGCTAATTGATTTGTTCGCAGGTAAACATAATGCTGCAATCTAATGTGTTGATGTGATATAATGGTTTACAATATGCATAAGTGATAATGAAACCCATGCCTAGATCTGTGAATGATGTTGCGATAGTTAAACAATATATGCACAAAACCCTCCTTCTTAGTGTGGAAATGTGGTTTCGATAGTTCTCCCTCGAATATCTCGGGTGATACTTCATCTGCTTCACAGGTGTTATTGGATAGGGTAAAACCTGTATGGGCCAGTGCTCAAGGAGATCGTTGAGTTAGGGGTGTCGATAGAGTGTGAACCGCTGTTGACAGATCCGTTTCAACAAATGGTTCTATTGGCTGCTCCTCTTCCAAGAGTTTGATTTCGAAATCATTGTAAATCCAGGTCACTTGAATGCAAGGACTGACCATTTGTCCTGAATTGAGACAGGCAAAGAACCAACAAACATCGAGGATGGACTACCCGTTGCACAACTATTCAAGGTTGGAATGGTTGATTACTATTATAAGAAAATAGTTCAGTTTTTAGCGACATGAATGACAACGGAGGGGTTCACCACAAATCAAAAGAAGCAATTGGTTGTTTGGGCTACGGGTTTTCAGTTGATTGTCAGAGATCTCTATAAAATGGGGCATGATCAGATCTTACGTCAATGTGTCCTACCGCATGAGTAGGAAAGTGTATTGGAGGAAGCACATGAGGGGGTTACCAGAGGACACTATGGAGGTCATGCAACTTCTAGGAAGGTACTCCGCGCAGGACTGTGGTGGCCAATTCTACATGGTGATGTGATAGATTATGCGAGGACTTGTGATGTTTGCCAAAGAACGGGGAAGTCGTCACAAAGGGATGAGATGCCCTTAGTACCTCAGGTAACACTGTAGTCGTTTGATAAATGAGCAGTGGATTTTGTGGGACCCATCAACCCACCAGGAAAAAGGATAGGTGTGTGATATATCATCACGACGATAGATTATTTGACAACATGGGTGGAAGCCGCACCAGTAGATGATTACACTGTTGCGACTGCAACAAGTCTTCTATTTGATAATGTTGTCACTCAATTTAGTTGTCCAAAGATATTAATGAGTGACCAAGGAAGTCATTTCATCAATCACACTATTCGTGGGTTGACAGAGGAGTTCCAAATTCAACATAAGAAAAGAACTCCTTATTATTTGTAATCTAGTGGGATAATCAAAGCATTCAATAAGGTGTTGGAGCATGCGCTCACAAAGGTCTACAATGTGAACCGCGATTATTGGGATTTGAAGATTTCGACAATCTTATGGGCTTATCGTACTACCTGCAAATGGTTGACAGGGAAGACACCATTCAAGTTGGTATATGGTAAGGAAGCAGTGATGCCAATGGAATATGTTGTTCCAATTTTGCGCATCGCAACAATGACAGGGATGGACGATGAAGGAGCGCTGGAAGAACGCTTAGCTCAGTTGGTGCATCTAGAAGAAGATAGGTTCATCATAGGATTTCATCAACACATTGAGAAGGATCACCAAAAAGCATGGCATGATCGACACATAAAAAACAAGCACTTCTAGCAAGGCGATATTGTGCTACTATATGACAATAAGTTTGTGAAACATCCAGGTAAGTTGAAAATGAATTGGTTGGGTCCCTATGTCATCAATTTCATTACCAATGAAGGTACGATACAATTGAAATAGTTATATGGTGTGATGTTTCTTAGGTTAGTGAATGGAATCTGGCTTAATCCCTATCCGGAGGGCCCGGTGCGATGTGATGCTTGAGGAATTGCGCAATGATTTTTTTTTTGCATGGGGTGGTACTAAGGAGGCTGGCGCACTAGAAACTAGTGACAGCACAAGAAAAAGTGTTGAGTTCACAACAAGGAAGCAGTGTGGAAATGTCCACAAGGACACGATAGGTCAAATCGGGCAGTTAATGCAGTAGTTAAACCAGTTAAGTGGCAGCGTCGATGGACACGATGTGCATTTATGGTGAATTCGACCATTAGATTGAGCGAATCAATGGCCGATTTGATAAGTAGAGGATTTGGACGTGATGATTAAAAATATTTCGCACAGGTGCTCCCGCGCTATAAGAGTTGGTGGGGTGTGAGTTTGAGGAACCATTGTGATTATTGAGTGATCAGACCAGAGCATTATTGAAAAACATAGCTGAGAGGTTGGTAAGAGCTTGTGAGAAATTGCAGCAATGGCACACATAATTTCAAGTGGGAGTATCCATGATTCACCACTGATTGAGGTAGAGGGACTTAGTATATAGACAAAATCACCAAATATTCTGTGAAATAAGAGAGGGGCCAATCGACCCAGGTTTCCTTCGCAGAAGAAGAGGAATATCATAAACTCAAGTAAAGTGGCAGTAGAAGTAGAAGCAATGACGTAGGTCGGGTCTTCGACAACTGGGGCAGAAGGCTCCATAGCAAGACAAGGGATGCTTACTGCAAAAATTCCTGGGTTCGTGCCTCCATGTAAGCCTGACACAACCTGACCCAAGATAACGAAAAACCAATGGTACCCAATTCAGATGCTGACACTACCAATGGGGATGCAATGCACATTTAATATTGTGCCATGTTTGACACGAATGAAGTATAGTGACCATGACCTACTGGCATACACTGAGTGCACAATGGATGCATTCAAGAAGAAAGATGGGTAAGGTAGAGACCCACTAGTGACCACCCCACAACAGTGGGAAATGGGACTGCAAAGGTTGGGGATTTTAGGCCTCATACATATGCCACAATTTGGAAGGCTGGTGGAAGCCAATGCGTGCGCAAAGCAGTTACTAGCATGCTTTCATGGCCGTTATTTGTGGTTGGACACAAAGGTGCCAACCACCGTGGAGTTGATATCACAAATTACTGGCTTACCCATGCAAGGACTTGATTTGCCGCAATACTTTCACAGCAAGGACAATGACAAGAGGTTGGTTTCCAAGCTTAATAAGAAATATGGCCTGGATCAAGACAAACGAGCATACGTCTTCAATACCATCAATGATCAAGCAGTTCGCATCGCAACAAATTTTTTGTCCATTAAGGTGGAGCGCAAGAATTGCACCAATCAGTGTACATCTGGGGTGATCACCTGCGCAGAACAGTGCATCGAGGGAATACAAATGAACTGGTCATTATTCTTTCTCAACCAGTTGACGGAAGAGGCAATGTTGGTACAGGAGGGTAAGCGGTTGTTTACTTACAGTTGGTTGTTGATTTTGATTGATTTAGTCACATCGATGGAGTCTACGAACTATCAAGGCATGGATGTCGAGTTATCCCGAGTCTGTAAGGGTACGAGGTATCAAAACCTTTGGTATCTTAGCGAGAGTGACTAGTTGAAGGATTGCATGATACAATTTTGGTTGTATTGGGATGCGCTGTGGATTGCAACTAAAAAGGTTTCACGCTTATCGGAAGAAGTGACAACAAAGTATAGGAGGGTAGCAAGACTTGCGATAGGCCCACATGAGATTCAGATACAAGAAAGAAGGGACCCAGGTAGGCAGTGGTTAGCCACTCAGTACAAGTTAACCAATGAGGAGCTGGACGCTATAGTGGACGATTGGCCTATAGAGTGGAGAGTGCTTGTTAGCACTGAAGAAGTGTCAGATCTTGCAGCAGGTCCTCCACCCGATGATTTGGTGGATCAACCATAGGTGTAAGAAAGAGAACAAGAGTCACATGAGGCATCTTTAAGGACTCCAATGGATTCAAATATGGATCGAAAGTTTGAAGAAACAAGGACGAAGCATAGACAAGAACAAGGAGAGGTGAGCAACACTGCACCAATGGCAGATGAACAAGTGAACTGCATCATCACAACGATCAAAACAATGACCAATACAAGTGAGTTGCAGTTGAGGAAATAGTTAATTGAAGGATTTCAAGAGGTAAAAAATCAACTGCAATGTTTAGTTAATGCCATTTTGGAGAAGGTGCCTAAAGAAAATTTGTTGCAGGGAACGGGTGAGTTAAGTACCGGAAAGCGGGTCCGGATTGTGTAGATTTTGATGTAGTGGAGACTCAGAGTGAGAATGTCGATGCGTCACTTTAGAAATTTGAGACGCTCGGGTTAGATGTAAATGAATTACCCATGCACACTTTTGTGTGACTACAAAATTTAGCAAGTCAGGAGATGGTTGATCGAGAAAAAATTATCGATGATCACTTACTGAATCCACAGGAGCGGGAGGAGTTAGCAAAGAAGGAAATACAACGCCTCAAGAAGGAACAATACATCCTAATTATGGACAAATCGCAGATGTGGGATGATAGGGCACAACTGGAGAAAGAAGTTTCCTTCGCATGTCAATAAGTCCTAGATATCACAGATGACATGGATGCAGAGGTGAAAGCTCAGAGGTTGGGACAGGTCATCGCAGACTTGCATGGAGATCTCAAAGAATTATAGGCATGGATGACCTTGAGCATGCCTCTAGAAAAATTTACAGTGCACAAAGGAGCTATTGAATATGTGGCTACCCATCTCAAGGAAAGTGAGAAAGATGCCAAGTTGATACGGATGCGACCACATAGTTTCGAGGAAGCATGGTTTAAGATGAGAAGTTGTGGCAGCTGAACGTGTAGTTACATGAAGCAGAAGCACAACTGGCTATGATGAGAACCTCACTCAGAGCGATGCCCCCTATTCTGCAAGTCACTAAAGTGGTCAAGTTAAAGGCATTACAACAACGAGTCACTGAGGCGAGGGAATGTTAATAACGTCACGCCACCCAGTTGGAGGAGTTCCAAGACATTAGCGAGAAATTATCACTTAAGTCAGTAACTACACTTTAAGCGGTGTAGGAGATTCGAAAGGAGGTGATTGCTAAGCTTGTTGAACATCCATCTGAGCAGGATGTTGAAGAATGCACGGGAATCATCGACAAGGAAAAGGCTCAATTAGAGGAAGTCAAAAAGTAATATTAAGACATCAAAATAAAAGCAAATGAATATATTGTTTCTAGTTGATGTGGCTTGAGGGCATGCCACAAGATTGTGTTGGGGGCTTGTTGGCATGCAGTTTTGATGAAGCAAGTTGCACAACACCAAGGATGATGCAAAATACCGAGGATGATGCTCAATACCAAAGATGGTGCGCAAGACCAAGGATGGCGTGTAAGGTGGAAAAGTCGAGAAAGAGTCGGCTTGGTCATAGTTTTGTAGTTTTAGTCATTATTTTGTTGTTTTTGGTCCGAATTAGTTAGAGAATCGGTTAAAGTGGACAATCTTGTAAAAGGCGCAAGCCTATATATAGAATTAGAAATGTAGTAGGAAGGAGATAGAGAAGTGAGTCAATCAATATATGAATATTGAATTCAGAACATGATTGTATGATCTTCTTGACCTCTGTAGAAGATCGATTCTTGTTTTGTCGCAATTGTGAAGATGATTTCTGGGAACCTGTTTTGAGGTGAAAGTAATATGAAATGGGAGGATGTTGATGAAAATAATTTGTTTTGTGGCTTTCTGCTTTTCTCTGTGTTAAATGATGCGATCTGAATGAATCAATGCTGCAATATGTCTGTTAATTCTGGATGATGTGATATCTCTGCTTTCTGAACGATGTCATGCTAATTGATTTGTTCACAAGTAAAAATAATGCTGCAATCTAATGTGTTGACATGATCTAATGGCTTACAATATGCATAAGTGACAGTGAAACCCATGCCTAGATCTGTGAATGATGTGGCGATAGTTGAACAATATATGCACAAAACCCTCCTTCTTACTACAGAAACATGGTTCCAACAATTCTCCCTTGAACATCTCGGGTGAGACTTCATCTGCTTCATAGGTGTTGTTGGATAGGGTAAAACCTGTCTGGGCTGGTGCTCAAGGAGATCGCTGATTTAGGGGTGTCGACAATTGTGAACCCCTGTCGATAGATCTGTGTCAACACTTACCTTTCCAATTCCATATGGTAAGAATGAATGAATGAGGTAAAAATTTCCTTCAACCACCTTATTTGATTGTATGGAAATCCATATCCACGTGGTCTCTCACACAAGTTACCCACCACTTAAACAACACATTTTTAAAAACCTCACCTAAGCACCCACTTAGGTTTTAAGCCATGATTAAGGCTTAGCAAATTTTAAAGAAAATAAAAATAAATAATTACTTTTCAAACATATAAAAGTCACATTTTGGCTTATAAGACTAGTTTCATATGACTTAGCTCATGGGTCATTTCCTTAACCCCTTACTCTTAGCGGTGAATGACTTGGTTCCCCATCTCTTTTCAACATTATGCCTCCTATGTGACCAACTATAATTATTTTACTAATATTAAAGTGTCCATTACATTTACATTATACTTTGGCTTATAAGCAATTTTAAGCATAATCAAAACATGGGGAACACTTGGGTGTTACATTCCCTTCCCCCTTAAAAACAAACATCATCCTTGGTGTTCTAACACTTACAGATACATAATTTTTTACATATAACAAAATTTACAAAGTTATGCAAGGATACTCTTGCATTTCAACTTTCAAGATGCACTTTTAGAGTTGATTCAGGTCCTTCGAACCTCGGTCTACTTCATCACCCTACTCCTGATGGATATAATCTTCTAATTCTGCTAATAAATCGACCAAAATAGGAACTCGTTCCACTGTATCACCTTCCAAATTGGCCATGGGTTTTGGTATTTCATTCATTTTATTGCAAAAAATAATTAAATACAACAATTTCAAGTGTAGTATGCATGTTCAACGCTTTCTTCCCTGGAATGTAATACATGAGTGAAAAGGGAAAAGATTAAAACGTTTTCCCCTTTTTTGTTAGTCTTATCCGGAGCTCCACCATGCCCATGGATTTCTTTTTCTCCTCTATTTGGGACAAATTCCTCTTTAGCACAACATAACACCAGGAATATACCCCTTCTATGCTAGCATTACATTAGGCATACTAGGAAGCAATTCCCTTCTCTGCTACATAGAACCTCAGGAATTCTTCCCCTTCTTTGGTGTTTCTTAGAGTTGGCATCCCCAATTGCGTAGTTTCATAATCTCCCGATTGAACGCACTTGTTCAGAAACATATATCTATTTAGGAAAAATTACGCCTCTCAAACTAGATCTTCGACCTACATCCAGACTAGGCCTTTCTAATTTATTTCTCCAGACTGAGACATCAATCTCAACTCTAGGTTTATACAGAGGAACATGTCTTCAATGCAAGCAGAGGAACTCTAGGTTGCTCCTTGCCTTCAATTTGCACAATCTTCATGTTTAGCTTTGCTCCCTTACTTCAATATGCAAGAAACAACTTGCATATTTTACATGTGATGATCACATGATAACTAGTAAAGCTTCATTAGTATTGCAATTAAAACACATAATTCGTAAACATCTTAAACATTGAACCACTTCTTAATAATTGGAAACTATCTAATTTCATCCTCTCCACCTAGACATAACACTAGGAATGTGTCCATTCCCTTTGCGGTGTTATTAGTGTCAGTAGAAAGGTTGCATTCAGATGCCTCCCATGTTAATAAAGTTAAGAGTTCTTCATCTTCTAGATTATGTGAATATAAATATGTTTAAATAAAACTCTTCAAAATGAAACTAAGGTTTGGGTAAAGAGGCTTCACTTGTTTCTTACAGTCAACAAATTTTTAGTCCTTTTCTCATTCTTAATTACTTTGACACAACCATGAATCAGCCTTTTTTGGCACCATGACTTCAACCGGACACCATGATTTACACAAGCCTTTTTTTATGCTTCCAAGAGAATTATAATATTGCATATTCATTCTCAGTTTGCTCCAATTGATCCATAGCCAATAAGTTACAATCAATTGTTAACTTTATCACAATAACAATCAAATAGCAACAACGATCAAATTATAAGGATTTAACTTTTAATTTTCGTGAGCAACATAGTCATGTTTTTTTTTGCTTTTTGATTTGTTTTTTTAACAGAAGTTTATGAATTCTCAACAATTATATATTTAGTTCGCACATAATCCTATGAACATAAGGTAATTCAACTTGTACTGCATGAACAAGTGAGTATACCATCTCTTAAAGGGACATTCTTCATCCAATTTTGAACTCACAACTAACTCGGACTTATAAATAATCTTTTACACCTAAAAATATTGCCACTTTCATAAATACATTTAATTTTCCATTTCCAAAACAATAATTTGTTATAGCTTAGAACCAATCACATATTTTACAAAAATGGATTCAAACAGTAGTCTATCCACATAATACTATAACCTAATCACCATGGGTTTCAATCATAAATTGTGATTTCAAACTCACATCATGTCACAATAACCAAGCAAATCTAGAAACTAGGAAACATTATGTTTCCCATACACAACCGACTAGGAACACTACCTCAGATGTGTCACTATGAGATTTATTACCAACTAGACACCCTGAGACGTTTCACTTCTCAGCACTCCATGCAAACATAAAACATAATCAAGGTCATATCAATAATTTTTAACGACATGTAGCACACACATAAACAACTTATGCATTTTCTAGCACCTTCTAAGCCCACTGTGTTAGTTTTTCAACATTAAGCTATCATATCATTAGGATCTTTAACTGAGAGAACAACAAGCACAACAATTAAACACAAGAGACAATGAACACAATGTTTTTCCTCGGGGAAACCATAAATGGAGAAAACCCTGCAACTTCCTCTGAGATAGAAACAACACCAAAGTGAAACCCAAAAATAGTAAAGCAATCTCCTGATAGCAGCAAGCCCTTTCCTCTAGCCCCAGTGTCTTTCTCTTCCTCAACTATGCGCTACACTTGAGTGTGTGTGAGTTGTGTGCTAAATAGAGAGTCCATCTCTCTATTTATACTAATCCAGACTTGACTAAAACCCTACCAGTGCTGACCTCTACTAGGAGAGTCTAATAACCCTAGTGCCCCAGAACTGCGGGGACTTTAACCCTTAGACAATCGGAGTGTTACCCACTATGAATTGACATGACTTGTTTACATTATTGATTCTCCTGATCGAAACATCGGGGCATGACAATATGACTTAATTACATTATAGATACATCCCAAAATAAACATCGGGTTACAATACATAAGATACATAGATGAATACATTCCGAAGTTACAAATACATCAACACTCCCTGTTAACTAGGAAGGTATTCTCTCAACACAATTTTTTGACACTGGTCTTCTTCTCTGGATCATCTGCATCTTCAAGTCTTCTTAGTCTTCAAGTCATCTTCATCTTCGGATTTGGATCATCTCTAGTCATCATCACTGGATCTGGATCTTCCCTCGATCTGGATCATCTCTGGAGCATCATCTCTAGATCTGGATCTTCCCTCGATCTGGATCATCTCTGTTGGATCATCAATACTGAATCTTCACTGGTGCTATCTCATGATTCTTCTCATCATAGGAAGTTCTACAGAGCCATCCCTTTTTCATGCTGGATGTAGGCCTAGCCATCAGGTAGGTCTTCGCCCAACACTTACATCTGATCATGTAGGAACTAACCTATAATCATATCAGAAAGGCACGCCCAACACTCACATCTGACCATGTGGGAACCAATCCCACAACCCTGTCAGAAAGGCCCAGCACTCACATTTGGCACATACGAGGAACCAATCCAACATGTATGTCCAAAAAGGCTCTGCACTTATATCTGGCACATACAAGGAACCAATCCAACATGTATGTCCAGAAAGGCTCTGCACTTATATCTGGCACATGCGAGGAACCAATCCAACATGCACATCCAGAAGGGCCCTGTACTTACATCTGACACATGCGAGGAACCAATCCAACATGCATGTTCAGAAGGGCATGCACTCACATTTGACCTAGTAGGAACCAAATCCTACATCCTCGTCAGAATGGCCCCCAGTCCCAGACTGAGCTACCTGGTAACTGACCAGGTGCCTCCATTCCCAGAATGACAATTGCCCTTACATCTGTCCTACTCAACCGAATGGCCAACACTCACATCTGACATGGGAGGAACCTAATCCTTTAGCCATGATAGAATGGTTCAGTCCTTACATTTGACCTACTCATCAGGATGGCTCTCTCAGTCCTGGACTGAGTGTTCCTAGTAACTAACCAGGTGCCTCCATTCCCAGAATGGAAATCAACACTCATATTTGACATGGAAGGAACCAATCCTCTCACCATGATAGAATGGCTTAGCCCTTACATCTGACCATGGAAGTAACCAATCCTATCACCATGTCAGAATGGCTATGGGACTCATCACTTTCCCTTGGAGGAAATCTCGATTTAGAGAACACCAAGCTTCTCCCTAAAGTACTCAAACTTCACCCTAGCCAATGGCTTCATCAATACATTAGCTATCTATTCCTTCGTCGCAACATACTGGAGCTTCACTGCTCCCCGCTGCACCATATCCCTGATACAGTGATACTTGATCTCGATATGCTTTGACTTGTCATGGAACACTGGATTCTCTGACAACTTCACGCAACTCTGGTTGTCACAATGTATACAAGTAGCATCCATCTAGAGATCAAATAAATTAGACAGTAGCTTCCGTAGCCATACTGCCTCACAACTAGCTGAACAAGCTGCGACATACTCTGGTTCAGCTGTAGTTAGTGCCACACAGGATTGCTTCCTGCTAAACCAAGAGATCACACCTGATCCCATACTGAAGCAACACCCTAAAGTGCTCTTCCTATCGATGGCACTACCTGCCCAATCTGAATCAACATAACCCTCTAGGTTAATCTTTTGATTCGCATCGTACTTGAGGCCATAATCAATTGTACCCCTTAGGTACCTCAGAATATGCTTTGCAGCAATCAAGTGAACATTTCTTGGATCTGTCAAGAACTGGCTCAAGGTGTTCACAACAAAGCAAATGTCTGGTCTCGTGTTCGTCAGGTACATCAATGACCCAATCAACTGACGATACATCGTAGCATCAACAGACTCTGATGAAGCATCACTCAATAGATTTAGGTTCGATGCCATAGGTGTGGCCATAGCCTTGCAATCCAGCATCCCAAACCTCTTCAGGATCTCTACTGCATACTTCCCTTGTCCAAGGAAGATTCCATCTGTACTCTGCCACACCTCCATGCCTAGAAAGTAATGCATCATACCCAAGTCCTTCATTTCAAACTTGACAGCAAGATTTCTCTTCATATCAGCAATCAACCCATCCATACCTGTTACAAATAGATCATCTACATACAATAGAAGCATCACTGGGTTTCCATCTTCAACCTTGTAGTAAAGGTTGGAATCTGCTTTACTCTTGGTAAAGCCCATACTGGATAGAAAGCTGTCAATTCTGTCGTACCAGGTCCTGGGTGCCTATTTCAAACCATACAGGGCTTTATTCAATCTGCACACATGAGACTCCCTGTCATGTTTCTCAAAACCGAGTGGCTGCTCCACATACACTTCCTCTTCTACTACACCATTCAAGAAAGCAGTCTTGACATCCATTTGGTATATCTTCCATTTCATCACTGTAGCCAAAGCAAGTACTGACCTGATGGAAGTGTATCTGGCTACAGGAGCAAAGGTTTCTTCATAATCTATTCCTTCCTTCTGTGAGAAGCCATAAGCCACAAACCTTTCCTTATATTTCTCTATGCTACCATCCGCAGCATGCTTGATCTTGTAAATCCACTTGGAAGTTACAACTGAATTCCCTTTTGGTCTTGGGACAACATCCCAAACATCATTCTTCATGATTGATTGATATTCTTCGATCATCACATCCTTCCATTCTTTTCGCTCTGCCGCCTCTTCATAACTGGAAGGTTCTTCTTTGATAAAGTCACATAGTAAAGCTACATATCCGGAGCAAGATCTGGTTCTCTTTCTTTCTCTATGATTTTCTTATGGAGCACCATATCTTTCCGCACCTTGGATAATTTCTCGAACCCAAGCAGGTTTCCTCTTATGAGGATTCTTTTCCTGAGGTGGATCTACAGGTATTTGTGGTTCTTCAAATTCTTGATCTTCTTCTTGAATTTCTTCATTCATGGTTGTATCATGAATTCTGGGAGCTTTAGATTCTTCAGGTTCTTCAACAGGTCTCTTTATGGATTTGTTGTAAGTTGTGTCTTCATCAAATGTTACATCTCCGCTGATGTCGATCTTCTTGAATCCTGGGAAGTATATTCTGTAAGCCTTCGAGCTTTCAGAGTATCCTACAAATATACCCTTCTTTCCTGAAGGATCTAGTTTTGTTCTCTTTTCTCTTGGAATGTGTATGTGTACTGGACAGCCGAATATTCTAAGATGGCTGACTTCTGGTCTCTTGCTGGAGAAGACTTCTTCAGGAGTCTTATTTTTGAGTACTCTGTGTGGAGTATGGTTTTGTACATACACCGTTGTTCTGGCAGCTTCTGCCCAAAGATGCATAGGAAGATCTTGATCATGAAGCATGGCTCTTGCAGCTTCCATGATGGTTCTATTATTTCTCTCTGCAATCCCATTCTGTTGTGGATTGTAAGGAGTGCACAACTCCCTCTTAATCCCTGATTCTTTGTATAGTTCTTTGAATTCATTTGATGTGAATTCTCTGCCATTATCTGATTGAAAGGTATTGATCTTCTTTTTTGTGTGGTTCTCGATCAGGGCTTTGAATTCCTTGAACTTGCTGAACACTTCATCTTTGTTCTTCATGAAGTAAATCCATGTCTTCCTAGAAAATTCATCAATAAAAGAAACATAGTATACATACCCACTTAATGAACTTGATGACATTGGAATGCATACATTGGAGTGGATGATTTCCAAGATTCCTTTTGCTTTGCTTTCGCTAGTTAGAAATGTCTTCTTTGTATTCTTCCCTTTCGCACATCCTTTGCAGACCCCTTCATGTTTTGCTTGTATTTCTGGAAGACCTTCAACAGCCTTGCTTGCAAGTGGTAGTGCTCTGTAATGCACATGTGCAAGCCTTCTATGCCATATTTCATTTGGCTCTACTATGTCATGGACCATAGCTTGTTCTGAGTTTCCCTTTAGTTTGTATAAACCTCCTTCTTGTTCTCCAATCACTATTGCATCATCAATAGTCTTTCCTCTTTGCCACATAATGACTTGACCATCTATGAATGCAATTCTCATGCCTTTTGCATCTAGTGCCAATATGGATAGAAGATTCTTCTTTAATCCTGGTACAAATAGAACATCCTTCATTTTTATAGACTTTCCAGAATCTAGCTTGAAGGAGGATTCACCACTACCTTTTATTGGATATTGGTAGTCATCTCCTAGCTTCACCTTATGGGGTGAGTTATGTTCAGATAGATTCCCAAAGGATTCCTTGAAGCCTGTCATGTGCTTGGAAGCCCCACTGTCAATAAGCCAATCTTTGCTCCCATGTGTGACAGTTCCCTTGAGAGTGGAAATCAGAACATATTCATCTTCACTTGAAGAATCTTCACTTTCTTACTTTGCTCTCTTCTTTGGAGGATCATCATCCTCAGCAGTGTGCGCATGATGTTTTCTTTTGGAGTTCTTCTTCTTCTTGGACCCATTCTTATTCATAGGACAGT
The DNA here is from genome assembly GCA_001517045.1 of Pseudotsuga menziesii. Taxonomy (NCBI): domain Eukaryota; kingdom Viridiplantae; phylum Streptophyta; class Pinopsida; order Pinales; family Pinaceae; genus Pseudotsuga; species Pseudotsuga menziesii. The sequence continues at coordinate 363,143 of LPNX010763124.1, forward strand.
GTCTAGCAAAGTGCCCTATTTCATCACATGTATAACATCTGAGTTTAGATGAACCTTTCTGGTGAGAATGCTTACCTTGGTGATAATGTTTTTCCCTTCTTCCTTTCTTTGAGTGTACTGTGAGAGCTTGATATTCACTTCCCATCTTTTCTTCTCGAGCTACTATCCGAGCTTCTTCTTGAGAACATTCTTCCCACAGTCTGTTGAACTTGACCAACTTCTTCCTAGCACAAATTCCTTGGATGAAAAAATCCCATGACCTAGGAAGGCCATTCAATGTTGTCATCACAATCTCTGCATTCTCCACTTCTTCATCTACAGCTTCTAATTGTTCTTTGATCTGGGAGACCCTTGTAAAGTATGACTGGATGGTCTCCTCATTCTGGATCTTGACATTCTTCAATTGGTTCCTTAGAGTCATCTTCCGATTGATGTTCTTCCCTTCAAATAGTTTGGTTAGGGCATCAAACATAGATTTAGGTCTCTTGAGAGAGGACACCTATGGGATAAGCTGATCCTTGATAGAATCAACAATGATTCTCTTTGCCATAACCATCTTCTTCTTAGGTAAGGCCTTTTCCTCATCTCCCTCTGGAACTGGAACCTCCTCATGGATGTAGGAGTCTAATTCATTTTCTTCCAGGACCAAGGAGATCCTATACTTCCAAGCTCGGAAGTTTTCAGCTCCCTCAATCTTTTCATCAAGCTTGGTATGATGAGACATCTTAAATGAGAACCTCAAATGGAAATACAAAAGATTTTAGATCTTACCAGGTTCAAGATGTCGGATCTGAAACTTGAGCTAAAATCCTGCAGAGCTGGTTCAGGAGCAAATTAGGGTTTTTCTTTTCTGGAGTTTTGTCCACCCAAATGCCTTGAAATTTGTCCCTAACTTTGATTTTCAGAAGGAGATCAATTCAGGCCCGGGCTCACCAAAAAATTCCTCTTCTGTAAAAATCCTAATTTCCAATAGTAGTGACAGGTCCAAAACTGAAAAACCTCAGAATTGAATTCTGTTTTGACAGAAATATGCGCCCTAAGGAGGAAAGTTAATCCACCTTACTTTTGCTGAAAATCTGTGGAGGAATATCCACAAACTAGGAAGCCCTAGTTCCCGCAGTTGCACAGTGTCTTCTTCTCAGGTTAGGTCTGATTCCATGTTAGTTTTTCAACATTAAGCTAGCATATCATTAGGATCTTTAACTGAGAGAACAACAAGCACAACAATTAAACACAAGAGACAATGAACACAATGTTTTTCCTTGTGGAAACCATAAATGGATAAAACCCCACAACTTCCTTTGAGATAGAATCAACACCAAAGTGAAACCCAAAAACAATAAAGCAATCTCCTAACAGCAGCAAGCCCTTTCCTCTAGCACCAGTGTCTTTCTCTTCCTCAACTATGTGCTACACTTGAGTGTGTGTGAGTTGTGTGCTAAATAGAGAGTCCAGCTCTCTATTTATACTAATCCAGACTTAACTAAAACCCTACCAAGGCCGACCTCTATTAGGAGAGTCTAATAACCCTAGTGCCCCAAAACTGCGAGGAATTTAACCCTTAGACAATCGGAGGGTTACCCACTATGACTTGACATGACTTGTTTACATTATTGATTCTCCCGATCGAAACATCGGGGCATGGCAATATGACTTAATTACATTATAGATACATCCCGAAATAGACATCAGGTTACAATACATAAGATACATAGATGAATACATTCCGAAGTTACAAATACATCAACAATAATTTTTAACGACATGTAGCACACACATAAACAACTTATGCATTTTCTAGCACCTTCCGGACCCGCTGCACAACTTTGACCTAGCTTCAAGCTAGAGCACATGGAACATAACCCATTACGGTTAAACAATTACCAAGTTGAATCACTTTGAGAAAAAAGAAAAACATTTCACAACAAACCAATTATTCCAAAACCAGGTATACTTGGAACATACCCCAAGAAAAAATGATTATAATAATTACCCTATATTATCCCACTCAAGTCATTCTTGACTGCAACATGCCACAATAGAAATAAAGCCATTATACTAACATACACAAGCACTCACATGTTATACATGTCCAATCATCTACCTACTTTTCATACCTAAGAATTAACATACTCAATACAACCTCAAGCATTGGCATGCTCGATAAATTTGAACACAATAAATCAATTGTTACCATACATTTTGTAGCCATTCACAGTTCAATATTTACACTAATCATACATTAAATATAACTAACAAACAAGGGTTCAACCATTATTTATAGTTGTCGGCTTAGTTTCTGAGCTTAAACAAACATTTCAATTATATATATATACCTCATTAACAGGTGGGTCTTCAATTAGAGCTACAAAATGAGTTACACCCATATGCTTAGCATCTAACACACAAAGCTGGCATAAATGCCTAAAAGGAAAACACCAATCTTTCTTAAAAGGGAAAACCACATTCTTCCAATTTCCGTCTTAAAACTAAATCTGACATGTTTCCCAGGAGAACAACATAAATATTCATACGACGTTTATAGGCTCGAGCTGATTCCCCAGCTTGGTTTGGTAGGATCACAATTCCCATGCGAGAATTTATTTTATCGGGGAAAACAACCTATAGAGATTCATTTTATAAGTGGAAAACAATAATTTTTTCGAGATTATGGGACACACACAAATCAATCAAGTTCTCATTCACAAGAATCGACAACTAACAACATATAATTTTCTAGGTTTACACTCTCTCCATAAAACAAACAACACACAAAATAGGCACATCTACAATGATCTAAACCGCTTGGCATGGACACACTGCCCTTATGAACAAGCATAACCACAAAGAATGCTCATAGCATTCTACAAGAGGTCAAGAACTCTCTTGATCTCGACACACAAAACTTTATTTGGAATTATAATCTTTGGTAAATTAAATTTTTAGTTAGTTCAGGAAATTCCATGATTGAATGAAAACCAAGTCGGTTCATTTGTCACCAAAACTTCCCACATTATAAATTTATTTAAGCACAACTTCACTTAAAAACCCCAAAGGTCGAGAGGTGTGGCCCAACTCTCATACCAATTTGTAACGTACCCAGACGTTACATTACCTAAAAATGTACCCAACTTTTTTTTTAAGAGCATGTATATAAATATATGCAAATCATGAGCATCGACGCAAATGCATCATAGGCACCAATGCCAACCTATGCGCCACAAAGTCATAAATACTTGCTGTGAGGAAGCTTAGCATGAACTAGTGTAGATCAAAATGATATTAACTAGCTATTAACCATAATTATATGTTTTAGTAACAAGATTGAACCTTTTTAAAATATTAACCACCATTACATACTACCACCTAAGGTCTGTAACTGCTTCGTGATCATTGAGATCCCAATACCAAAACTCTTATATGCCCATTACATAGGTCGTATAAGCAAAGGGGTCTTTTACCCACTTTAAATTACTTAGATGCATAGACTTTCCCTGTTAAAAGAGTTATAGGTGTATTATCTAATCCGGACAAGACACATATTATAATTTATTTGCAACTTAGAATAAATCAAGGAAATTTTTTGAAGCGAAATTTAGCCCATGGGCTATTTTTTGAAAGGTGATTTGCCTAATTTTCATGTGATAAATTTTTTACTCTAAAAATAACAAAAAAATATCCAAAAAAGTATATAAAGTCCATAGAAATTAGAATATTTAAAAAAAAAAAGCCAAACATTTTATGGTTGCAAATTTAAGAATTAGTAATATTCCCAAAGGTTTTTACACTTGGAGAAAATTATGGATCCTTAAATTTTCCCTCGACTAAAGGATTTATTTTGATCCCCTAGAACCTTTTGAACTAATAGCTAAATGCCTCAAACTTATTTTCAACATACAAAGGCAAAATGCCTAATTAAGTGCATAACTTTCTACTCCTTCAAAGTTTATAAAGACTTCAAGCCTGTAAGACTAATCTTTAACTCGAACTTTTTTCAGAAGAAAAAAGCCTATCCTTGATATTCATTAATAATCAAAGGGAATCTACTGTGCTGACCCAAAGAATGGGTTACAAAGATGAAGGAGGATCCTTAAGAAACCTATCAGTCATATCATGAAAGAGCCACATTACAATAAATCAGCAAGGGGGACAAGTTCACCAACAATACAGTATCCCATCAGAATAAGCTGCCACTCACACCATATCTACCGTGAACAAAAGAGAGCAGAACAACAGTATAAAAAGAGCCTGCTCCATAAAAGATCATAATGTGGTGCAGTAGGTAATAAGGAGTACATGCTCTAGCAGCTGGATCAAAAGAACACAAAACAATCCTAAGAGGTCAAATGACCTTCAATAAATTCTGAGAAATTACCAGAACCTGAAGCCAAAGAAGGTGCTTTTTTAGAGAGGCAATCTGCAAGCTGATTAAATTCACGGTAGATATGGCAGAAAGACAACTCTAGAAAGCAAGAGCATAGCTTCCTAGTGTCCCTACACTAATGATAGAGTTTTGGTGGTGAGAGGGAGGCTATACCCTTTGCCCAGTTGATAATGACAAGTGAGTTGCCAAATATCCTGAGCTTGGGTATCCCCATCATTTGGGTTGTATGCATGAGGGCCCAGAGCCCAATCAGTTCATCTTTTGTGTTGGTGCATGGACCTACCCCCAATGCAAATTTGAGGTGATGTGACTCATTCAACATCAGATAGAAACCAACTCCCCCTACCTTCTTTGAAGATGCCCCATCAAAGAAACCATAGGGGAAGTGAAGCACATGACCCATGTCCAAGGATATTGCTTTTTTTACCTTAATGACCGATGGGCAGTACATTTGAGAAAGATAAGCAATCTGATGAAGAAGGCTGATGACAGACAATTTTTTCCCTTCAAATAAAGATAAGTTTCTCGCTTTCCAAATAGTCCACATAACGAGGTAAGGGAGATAACATAATGCTGAGTGGATAGAGAAACAATCAGTCCACCTTTCCAAGAAAGAGCAAAGATCCACATAATGGAATGCGAGAGAAAAATGGTACTGTTCCATAAGGCACGAGAACAGATTCCTCCATACAGGGCAATGAAAAAATAAATGCTGGACACTGTCAACATCCTTGCTACAAAGGGCGCATATCCCAGGTCCAGTCCACCTTCTCTTCTGGAGATTATCCCAAGTGAGTAGTTTGTTCATCAGAGCCAACCATACAAAACAACAAATTTTCCTGGGAAGAGTTCCTAACCAAATATGTCTAAGTACTCTACTGCCTGCTGGGGAAGATGAATTAGCTACAATACATTCATATACTAGTTTTGTTGAAACTGTTCCATCAAACTTATTATAAGCCCACATTAGTGAATCAGACTGTGAATGGAGGCGAATACCACCAAGTTCTAAGTTTCGAGTGAATGACTCCCAAGCTAGTTTCCATTCCCCAGTTACACAGAGATCCTCGGCCGAGTACCAATACTGAGATCCTGGAATGATGTTACGAGCTTGTGAGAGAGTGACAATGTCCAAGTCTTCCAGAAACTCACGAAACCCAATAGGCCAAGTGAAAGTATCATGAATTCTGATCCTAGGATCAATTCCAATCTACACATTTTCACCATTACCCACTTTCCAAACAAGAATTCTACGAAGCCAAGGAAGGGTTTGTAAGAACCCTCTCTAGAAAACAGATACACCATGAATGTTAAAATGCTTACCTCTGAGCCATGACACTACTCAATGCTTTTTCAAGTATTTACTTAGAATAACGCGATGCCATAATCCCTCATTCAGAAGCACTAACCAAATATTTTTTAATCTGAGAGTAATGCTGAACCGGAATAAATTCTTTATACCCCAACCCCCATTCTCTTTCGTCTAGGCAAGTGTCTTCCAGTTGACTAGATGGTAATGATGTTTTTTATCAAAGGAGCCCCATAAAAAATCGAATGCAAGAATTCTGAGTTTATTTAGTACAGAGACCGGTATTGGAGCAAGTCCCAACGAATAGACCGGAATACTAGACAATACAGCTTGAACAAGGGTTAGACGACCTCCTAGAGAGAGGATCTTATGTGCCTAGTGAGATATTTTGCATTCGAATTTCTGTATCAGCCAGTATCAGTCACTTACCTTATACCCCAGAGGCTTGAGATAATAGCCATGGTACTTAAAACCTGTAGTTAAAGGCTCCATTTTATATGGAAGGGCTCTGGCAATATCAGTGCGAATATCCACATCCACATTATTATAAAGAAAACAAGATTTGTCAATACTAATACTCATCCCCGAAGCTTTGCAGAAAGTACCCAGAATAACATCAAAAGCCATCCACTCAGACAAGGTACCGGTGCCAAGTAGGATCACATCATCTACAAAGAGGAGATGTGTAAGAGCAAGAGAAGATGTTATTTTGATACCTTTAATGAGACCATGTTCTCTTGCATCAATAATCAATAGGCTGAGCCCTTCAATAAAAAATATAAAGAGTAGGGGGGATAGGGGGCAACCCTGTCTGATGCCCCTAGTTGCTGGGAAGAAATTTGAAGGCATTCCATTGACAAGTACTGCAAAGGTAGCAGATGTAAGGCAAACCATTATCTAATTAACAGCCAGAAGAGGTACCCCAATCTGTATGAGGATGAGTCTGATATAAGACCAATTAACACGATCAAATGCCTTAACCAAATCCAATTTGAGGATGAAAGCACAAGTATCTTTGGTTTTCATAGTGTGGAGAGCTTCCTATACAATACTAATAGGTTCCACAATCTGTCAGTTTTTCAGAAAACCATATCGTTCAATGGAAATATGGGAGTCCAAGAAAGGCTTCAACCTCGTAGCAATCACCTTCGAAATCAATTTGTATAACAAATTGCATGAGGATATTGGCCTAAAGTTTGCAAAGGTTAAAGGATTATCCTTCTTGGGTATTAAATCAAGAAAGGTAGAGTTTAGGGAGGGTGGAATATGTCCCGAAACCCTAGAGTAGTCCACAACAGACAGTAATTCATCACCCAAAAGTCCAAGAAGTGTAAATAAAATTCAATAGGCTAGCCATCAGGGGCTGGGCTCCTATATTTTTTAAAAGAGTGTAAGGCTCTCTCGACTTCAGTCATAGTAACAGGTTGAGTAAGACAAGAAGCATCGACCTATGAGATCATGTTAGGGAAAAGAAGAACGACCCTGATCTGTTCCAATAAGCAGGTTTGATTGTCATCTTTGAAAATATTGGCAAAATGACACTGACCCAAATTCTTAAGTGCAGCATCATCCTCAATGGATTGACCCTTATCATCCATAAGGGACCAGATAGTGTTATGATTCCTCCTCCCAGATGCCAAGGCATGGAAGTATTTAGTGTTAGAATCTCCATACAATGCCCACTTTGTACGACTTTTGAGTTGCCAAGTCAAAAGGTAGTGTTCCAATATTTTCCTTTTTTCAGATCTGAGCTGAGACAAGGACAACTGTTCCTCATGAGTGAGAATTCCATATGAGGAATTAGAGAGAAGATTACTGATATCCTCATCCAACTTGTGTGACTTAGACTCCATAGAAGAGCCTTTTTGTTTGATCCATTCCTTAACATCATCCTTGAGAAGACGGAGCTTGTGGGTAAGGAGATCCAAATCAGAACCAAAAGAAGAAGGAGATAGTCTAGGCCACCTATCAATGACCTAGGGTATGAAATCTTGATCCTTAAGCCAATATCGATTGAATTTAAATGGATAGTTACATTACCCAAGTGACTTATTCCATTCAAAGCAGATAGGATAGTGATAAGATATATCAAAATGGAGAGTCCACACATGGTGAAGGAGGAGCAATGGGATCAATGAAGAGGCCACTAAGAACCTATCAAGTCTTTTACTAATCCCATCATCACCAACCCAACCATTCCTCCAGGTAGGACCAAAATTGGGTGGAGCAATATCAGTAAGTCCCACAGAATAAAAAAGATGTCTGAAATGTGATGACAGGGGGTCAAAGACAGCCCGCTTGCCCCAGGTCTTAGAAGTATTCATGGTTAAGTTAAGGTCCCCACCTAGGATCAAGTTAGGTGAGTTAAGAAGTCCCCGCATGAGGACTTTTTCCCAGAAAATATCCCTATCCCGGTAAGGGCCATAACAGTTGAGTATGTCTAAAGGGGTATTCAGACCACGGAAAACTGCCTTCACAAGTATACCCGCCACAGTTGCATAAGCACGACATTTGACCCTTTAAGGGTCCCAAGCAGTTAATAACCCCCCAGAGAGGCCAGATGCATTAGTTGCAAAAAATTCCCAGCTGGGAAGGAGCTTGGAGAAGGCATGAAGAGCAGGGAAGGAACTGCACATTGTCTCTTGAAGGAGAATCATGTCCGGACGAACCGAGAGGAAAAGTGAACGAAGGCTACATTGTTTGGTCTTGCCTCCCAAACCTCTGACATTTAGGGAAAGAATCAACATTAAGGAACAAGTGGGTGGGGAGGAGTTGCTCTAAGTCCCCGGGGAGAAAAATCTCTAGCAGCATTTTTGATGTGGACAGATAGTGGGATATAGGGTGGAGAAGAAGGAAAAAGATCCCCCATCTGACCCTTAACTCAAACTTAACAAGTAGTGCAAGTCATATAACTAAACTATCCAAAACTTTATTACAACCTCCAAACTATGAAAATTAAAAAATTGACAAAACGTAATTAAACTTTTAATTGGAATTTTATCATTCCCACATAATCATGCATGCCCCGTCAAATCTTTTTTATATTTTAAGCCTCATTTAAACCAACGTTTTAAGGACTTTCACATTTCCCTTCAAGTAAACTCCATTTTACTTTTGATTTGGAAACTATACACCTAGGGAATTCCATTTGTAATAGTAACTCCATTTTACTTTTGATTTGGAAGGAAACTATACATCTTAGGGAATTTTAGTATTTGTAATGGAACTAGAAATAATTTCTACTTGAAAATCCTAACATGAATACTTAAACACCTAAAAAATAATCATTACATCAAGATACAATTCAAGAATGTCAATTCAATAATAAGTACTTAAAATTCAAACACTATTACTTCATTTAACAATGGTATTAACCTGAAAAGAACAATGCCAATTCAATAATAAGTATTTAAAATTCAAACACTACTACTCCATTTAACAATGGTATTGATAGAAGAAAAACATCGATGTAATTTCCGATTCACAAAACTACTTGGCATAGGAGAATTTCACTGATATTAAATTTCTTCATTAACCATTTATTACATAGAATATCTTACCATCTCTTTAACATATAAAGTGTGAAGACAAATTCCACACTAAAACAACCCATAGTATTAGTTTCAAACCTTACAACTCCAACTTTTAGAATGCAAATGCAAATACCTCTCATTCCTAACCCATGGTTTTTATATGCAAATTACCGTTCAAATTTCATCCCATGGTATTTAAGCATTTACCTCTCCAATCCCACCGCTGTAAAATGTCTTCATACCTAATCAATTCATTTCAGGGAATATATATGCATTTACATCATCAATCTAACAACTAAAATGTGTATGCATTTACTTATTTAAGCTAGATAGGGTTGCACCTTTCCTTTGCTTTAATACATACAAATTCTTTGAATTTATTGAGACATTATTACAAATAGTTTTTCAATTTTCTACTACGAAGTGGCATGCTGATTTATTAAGAAAGACAATTTTCCAGAATTTCTTTTCAATTTTTTTTTATAATTCCATATATTTGTGAAGAAAGATGAGAGGCATGGTGAATAAAAAATTACAGAGTAGGAAAATATTCGGATTTAGAGCAATTTTAGACATTTTTGCTATAACCAATTAAAATTACATAATATAAATTAATCCTTAATATCAGTTGTGCGTAAGCCATCATTATATACTCACAAATTTACAAGGATTATTAAGTTTATAATTCAATTATGCAACAGAATACCTACCTGCAATTCTTCAGAAAGATGCAACTTGTTGCTTAAGGGTCACACTCCTCCCAACCATAGGTACACTAAGATCTAATTATCTCAACACAACTACCACCCCCAAGCTGGAACCAAGCCGTTTATTTAGAGTACTCTTGATTTTGGTTAAAAACCAACTGGAAACTTTCCCATTACCATGCAAACAAGAACATACATGCACATGGCTACGACCTCTACCATCCATGAGTAGTTTGAAATGGTTTAACACTTCTTGGTTTCATGTTTCAGTGCCTAGTTCGTTCCATCCCCATTTCTCAGAGCCTACCTTTCCAATTTCCTATGGTAAGAATGAATGAGGTACGGATTTCCTTAAACCACCTTATATTTTATTGCATGGAAATTTATATCCATGTGGGTTCTCACACAAGAGAATCTCCACTTAAACAACATTTTATTTAAAACCTCACATAAGCATTTACTTAGGTTTTAATCCATGATTAAAGAGTAATAAGGTTTAAGGAAATAAAATAAAAAATTTAAACTTTTTAAACATATAAAAGTCATATGTTGGCTTATAAGACCAAGGTCATATGACTTAGCTCATGCGTCATTTTCTTAACCCCTTACTCCCAGTGATGAATGACTTTGTTCCCCATCTCTTTCCAATGTTTTGCCTCCTATGCAGCCAACTATAATTATTTTACTAATCTTAAAGTGTCCATTACATTTGCATACTTTGGCTTATAACCAATTTTAAGCATAATCAAAACACGGGGATCACTTAGTGTTTTACATCTAGAAAGGAGGTTAGTTTGTCCACTTATTATGTTACTTTTTATGGTTGACTTTTTTTCACTTTACATCAAATTCTTCATCTTTTTTCCATCTTAGTTTATTAGCAATATGTTATGTTATACATCTCATTTAGAAAGTGCACCTCACTTATGTTTGAAAAAGAGTTGGACGAATAAATAATAATAATAATAATAATCTAAATTTAAGGTCATGGTGAAGATAGACACCAAATTGATACATGAGACTCCCTTGTTTGTGGGTAAGTGTTTCGGGGAAAATCCCCTAATGGCTATGGGTTGGAGCCATCATAGAGCAGTACCCCATAAAGCAACTCAAACAAACCTTTTGAGAAAGTAGTTAACAAATAAATTTACAACTTAATAGGAAACTTAACTAAGAGACCAAAGGAGTTGCCTATAATCCAATAGTTTTTGAAGATCCATTTTATTAATATTTAATCCAAATGTGTTATTTAAAAGAAATCACAAATACAAACAAGAAAGATGCAATTATAAAGAATTAACTATAAATCAAATGCATTAAATTATCAAGATAATAAATAACAAGAATTTAACACATTATACGATAGGAAAGATAGTTCTTTATATAATAAAAACAACAAGATACATGAATGGTATCACTTGCTCTTGGCTATGTCACTATTCTAAACTAGAATTTGAGTTCCTCTTCCTGGGCCACACACGCGCACAACTCATCCGTGCATCGCACAAAAGAAGTCCAAGAAAACAATGTTGTAGTTTTTTGACTAGATAGGAAGTGGAGACTGTTGGAAGTGCATATTTCCAAATATGGGGGGATGGTTTGCAGACTCGGGATTAGATTAGTGGATTCAATGGAAAAAATTTCAGCATAAGGATGTTAATGTATTCTCGCCTCCTTCTCATCATTTCCTTGTCCTCCTTTAGAATTTTGGGAGCCATTTATGGTAGTTATCTACGGGAAAAAGGAGGTTAGAACCCATGAAACTGATTTTACTTTTCCTAAGAATTTATTATTTTTTAAACTCAAAATAGGGCATACACAAGGTGGACACTGGAAGGGAACATATATGCGTGCTATACATCGCCAAGGAGTGTATGCACATAAAAAAGGGTTTTTTGTTGAGAAGGGATAGTTTTGTTGAACTGCAAAAGGACAAGAAAGTTTCCAAATGGGATGAAGATCATAGAAATGGTCGAAGTGAGAATTTTTGCAGTGATGTGGAAAAATATGTTAAACAGATGCCCCCTAATTTGTGAAGTCAAAATGAAAGCTAATGGACAAAATTACATTATAAATATTCAAATGTATGTGTAAGGTGGAGTTGGAAGAAGTTTTCAAACACTGGGCATAGGCAGTAACCTACAACAAAACAAGTTAGAACTTTCTCAATCTCGAGGTAGGCATACCCATGCTCAAGAATAAAAAGGAGCATGGTTTCCCAATCAAGTACAATATATATATATGTATATATAGTGATCATGGCCACAAAAGATGAATACATTGTGGATCCATGTCAAAAGAGATCATAGCTATGAAGCAATACATAATGGATCTATGTATTAGAATAAAATAAATATACTTGTAATTATGTACTAGACAAATCAATCTCCATAAGAATCAATGTCATAAAATGAGTAAATGACAATCCAATGCAACTCGAGTCATTGCGAAAAATATGTGATTCTATAATGGACCCAAGGTCTTCCAACCAACCAAAAAGGGTATTATTCTAAACCATGTGAATAGATCTCTTGAAGTTGAACACAAAAAGACATCATTTGATTACTAGTCATTAATGTATACCATTAACAAACACGATCCAAATCATTGATAATGATAATGAGAAAGAAGGTATCTAGTACAATCTAACATGTGTGAATAGATGTTTTGGCATTCAACATTTGTAGACTCTAACGATAAAGGGACATTGATGCATTACCATTGTCAGTAGTGAGGAAACCTGCCACTGATGCCTACAAGTTCTAAGTTATTAAAAATAATCTAGATCATTATCCTAGAAAAGATTATTTGAGATCAATTGGAAGTGATCTGCTGGAAGGAGGNGAGGAACCCTGCCACTGATGCCTACAAGTTCTAAGTTATTAAAAATAATCTAGATCATTATCCTAGAAAAGATTATTTGAGATCAATTGGAAGTGATCTGCTGGAAGGAGGGAATTAAGGAATCCCCCATCATCCAACATGAGGTAGCAGCAGAAGGCCAATTATTTGGTAGGACAAAATGATTCATTCTTAAATGTATTTGACACATGGGAAGGATGACTACAAAATTCAAGAGTTCCGAGGAGTGGCCAACATAGTTTAAAACTTCCCTTGAACATAAGCACGACACAATAAGTGATTGGGGAAACATAGACTTAAGAATGAACAAGACATAAGTCTGTGACATATGAGACATCAACATACTTCTCCATAATGAATGGAATAGTAACCAATAATGAGAGATTATATATAAATGAGTTTAGTTTCCTAAGGCCATTCTAAAAACCCATATTATAGAGATAATGAATCAAGACAAGGTGCTTTGTTAATGGAGACACAACTGCTTCCATACATAAATAAAAACTTAACTCTTTCCCATCCATTTTTTTCATATTATAAAATATTGAAAAGGAATAAAAGAATGTTAAAATACATGGGAATAAATGAGTATCAAGGACAAGTGAACTAATTCCAAGCGCAAGGAACAAACCTATGATAATGAAAGGAGCATGAGCAAGATCAGGAAACTCAAAGTGTGTTTCCTCCTAGTAAATGGGTGTCAAGTTATGAAGGAAAAATGATACAAGGATTAATGATGATGAGATTGTAAATTAGGCTTATTAATAGCAGTAAGTCGGAAGTTGACATTAAGCTCAAAAGAACAACCAGGAAAGATGCAATGCATTTACAACTTAAACATAAAAATACAGTGAGAGTATCATATAGGAAATGGCCAGCAAATAATATAAGGAAGAAGAATGAGTCTTCAACACAAATTTAGGAAACGTTACTAAGGGACACCTAGTCCTAAGAATACAATAGCATCATAACCATAAGACAAAAATGATCTAAGCAAGGTTACCCATGTAAATGAAGGCTCTATTATGAAAGAAATAACATATATAAGCAACATAAGGTTTAATTTCATAACTCCGTAAACAAATCCTAGGGTGCTTCGAAACTAAGTCAGATAATACAAAATGCAAAGGTAGAAAAAACCTAACCTATATGCCAGTTTACAAAAACAATACTTGTCAAAATGACATTGAGGCGGAAAAAACAATAATCTTCTTGTACAAAAATCCAATATAATATTGCAAGTAAACCTAAAATAGATTCACCATTAGTCCCCCCCCCAAAAATAAAAAATTAGCCAACATAGGAAAATGGGTAAAAAATGAAATATAAATTAGGGAAAAAACATTGAGTTTTTGGTGTGCATACAACCTTGATCTTCAAGCGGTGATTCCCGAGGTTGTGAATTACCATTCGATGTGTCCTCAAAGCCAGGTAGGAGATATTAACTTCCTCCTTCAATTCATGGTTCATTTTATGCATTTTATTTCCAAATTTTCATATTTAATGAAACCCTACTTACAAAAACTAGCATACATGTGTTGCTTTGGTCCAGGGCATGTATGACCTAGTCCATACACACCTGATGCAATACATAGCACATATATACACGCCTGTATCCACCACAAATCATGTATGAGTATGGAAAGGGGCATTTATCCACCCTGCAATTGGCATGTTTTTCAACTTCGACAAGTTCAACATCGACTTCGACAAGTCCAAACTTCGACACAACCTCGATAGGTTACTCATCTTGACATGCATCGTCAACTCCAGAATCTCGAGACGAATACGATAGATTGTCTCTCTATCTTCCAGAGGTCTATAACGGTTGAAATTTTGAACCATTCTAACTTATTTGTAACTCAACGTAACGAGTATTCAACCAAGTGTCTCAACATTCTATATAAGCATTTACACTATTGTAAAATACAAGCAAGTAATAGAGAAGCAATAGAACACAAAGGTTGGTTCGAATTCTTGAATTTTGTCTGAGTGTTTACTTTCTGTCTGTATAGTGTATTTCATGCTTTTATTAATTTAATATGCTTCCTCCATAACAATGCTTAATTCATTCAATTGAACTATTGTCCTCTGTCGTGCGCCTGGGAACCCGGATCATTGGTATTAGAGCATATTCATAGCTTAAATTGTGTAGACATTTCTATCAAAGTTACCTGATTTATGCCTATCCAGACACACTCACAAACTCAACAATTCAAGCATACACTACCTTCGAATTCAGATAAAATCACTGAAGAAATAGACAATAGACATGCAACTGACGAGAAAAATCAACTCATAGAGAAGGAATTGGATCGACAACGAACTGAAATGTTCGCCCAGTTCAACGAGATTCTCATGCTATTTGCTTCGACATCTGGAGGATCCTCGATGAGTTCACACTATGACATAATCATTCCATTCAAGGTGCAAATGAATTTGGACATATTGAATCTTGAAGGAAAGATTGACGCAGAATCCACAGATAATTGGGTACAACAACTAGAATCCTATTACTTTGTGAATCAACTCTCAAAAGATGAAAATATCACCATTGCATCCTTAAATATGTCAACCTCTGTGCATTGTTGGTGGGAGAATCTATCGACAAAGATGGAGAGAGAAGAAGACCCCATAGACACATGGGATAAATTTGTCAAGTACATCTGAAAGGAGTTCTACCTTCCCAAGAACATTGAACAACAATATAATAAGTGGCAACAGATAAGGCAATGGAAGTACTATTCCATGTAGAGTTACACTGATGAGTTCTATCGATTCATGGATAGACTTGGCATCCAAGAAGAACAAAAATTGCTTGTTCCGAAGTACGTCAGCAGATTATCCCCGTACATTCATCAAGAGATGGAGTTTATTATTGTGAGTACACTTACAAATGCATTCCACTACGCCATCAAGCTTGAAGCTAAATAAAAAAGGAAATGCATGTTTCACGACCAAGCCAATAGGTTGAACATCCGACAATAAGTCACCAGCCGACTCCAAAAAGTCAAGACACCCTTCTCATCCGAATCTACCAAATCCACATTATCACAAGAAGCACTATTTGAAAGACAAAAGGGAATATAACAAGCAGCCTCATATTGGGAAAATGGTGTGATTATCATAATTCATCATGACATGATACGTCAAAATGCAAAGCTCATAACACATTTTTGGCAAAATTGTCGACATCCAACTTGTCCGACAAAATCCTAGTAGAATTTGACCCAAAAGCATCGAACCTTTTGACATTGACATCAACCACTCTGACATCCTTGACTGTCATCGATGAGGAGGAACAAGAACGTCTACTCCATACACAGATATGGGTTCAAAATAATCCATTACATATGATTGTGGATAATGGTAGCCAGAAGAACTTTTTTTCTAAATATATTGTGAACAAACTTGGTCTTGTCACCACTCCACACACTCAGTCTTGTAGTATCGGTTGGATGAAGGATGGACAAGAACTAAGGATCACCCGACAATGCAAACTTCCTTACTTCATCAAGCACTTTGAAGATGAAGTACTCTGTGACATGGCACCACTTTCCATAGCCAACGCCCTATTTGGGAAACCTTGCCTATGGGATAGAGATGGAAGTTATCAAGCATGACCTCAGAAGGTTATTTTCAAAATTCTGAACTAATGGTATGGCATATCAGAGCAACAACCTACACAAATGGTTGCAATGATCTTTGCAAAATAAACAAGCACCTTATTGACCATGCTCATAAATTCACATTGATTATGATAAAGCCTCAGCATTCCAGGAATACTGCAACAGTGAGTCAACTCACTGATTAGCGCAGCTCCTGACAACAAAAATAAATCGACCACATTCTTGAGGAATATAACTGGAACGTATTTCAAGATCCAAACAGAGTACCTCTACATTGTCAGGTAAAACACTCCATTGAACTTGTTCCTGGGTCTTCATTACCTAACACATATGTTGATAGAAGATCCATTCTCGAAAAAGAAGAGATCCAGAGACAAATTTAGGATTTGATCAACAAAGGTCACATCTAACCCAGGTCCTCTCCTTGTGGAATTCCAGTCGTCCTTGTTCCAATGAAAAATGGGACTTGGCGCATGTGCATCGACTATCAGAATCTCAACAAAATTTAGGTGAAGAACATATACCCTTTTCCAAGAATATACGAACTCATCGATTGTATGAAAGGTGCTGAATTATTTACTAATATTGACCTCAAGTTGGGATACCATCAAATTGCTATCGAGTCCACCGATGTATGAAGAACAACTTTCAAAACCAAGGAAGGATTGTTTGAATGGTTAGTCATGCCTTTCAACTTAACCAATGCACTTGCGACCTTCATGCGATATATGGATGACCTTCTACGACCTTTCTTCGGCAAGTGTGTCATTTTCTATCTTGACGATATCTTGATTTTCAGTTGATCATGGGAAGAACATGTCAGATAGCTTCAACAAGTATTTGACACTCTCCACCAACATTGACTATATCTAAACATGGACAAATGCTCATTTGTGATGGACATCATCAAATATTTGGGGTATGTAATTAAATCTGCTGGCATTCACGTCGACCCAAAAAATTACATATCCTTGAAGATTGTTGTTGGAGATACTTAGCCAATGCTGACAAAGGTTGTTTCCCTAGCTTGGATGACTCAAAACTAGAACAAAACACCTACAGAATAAATAATATTTCCCATGGATTAACTAAACTACTTGAATTGACTTCTCTCCTCACCTTTTACGAGCTATGAAGGTATGAACCTTGGTGCGCTTGAGCTATGTGGAGATCGTACAATAAACACAACAAAAACAAACCAAGTGAGAGTGAAAGATAATATGTAATCCTATGTAAAATGCCAAGGAGTTAAACAATAAACAAAGCATAAGAACACGATATACAATGTTTATGGGAAAGAAACTATATTTGCATTAAAAAATAAAGAAGGAGAGAACACAACCAAGCCTTGGTGTTGAGAATTCTTCTTAATGGGGTCTTGCCTCAAATATTTCAACTTGCCTCCTAATCACTCAAGGGAGTCCAAGAGAATTTGGTGAGAATTTAGATGATATCACACGTTCTTCCTCCCTTTTCCCATGATGGGTGAGCTACTATGTAAAGGATTCAAAGGATAGAGTATGTTGAGGATTCCATGGGGGAGGTGGAGGGATCTTCCGTAGGATAGGGTATCTTGAGTTCCACCTATCCTGATTTATAGGGATGAGGATCTCTCGAAACCTATTTTTTTTCCTTCATAAGTCGAGCACCGCACCTTTTATGAGGAAGATAGATGGTGCTAGGGGACCACCGCCTCTTGTAAATGGGAAACAGGAGGTGGCACCACTCTTTGCAAATGGTAAAAGGGAATTTCTGAGATAAGTATTGTTAGTTTCACATAGGAAAAGTGCGGCGGTGGCTCAAAGTAAGAAATTATTCTTTCCCACTCATTTTTCAACTTCAGTCTTTGAGGAATTTTATGCAAACAATGAGATACCTATCTCATATACATGTTGGTGCTGAGAATTAGATGTAACAAAGATTGGACCATTTCTCAAAACATTCATGAACTAAGAAGTTTTCTTGGTTTGGAAATTTTTTATCAACGATTCATACTTGGATTTAGTCACATAGCCTGGCCCTTGAATCACTTGACTAAGGGATATGGGAAAACTGTCTTCAAATGGACACTGGCACAACAACAAGCTTTTGAGCAATTAAAAAACAAGATTTGTACTGCACCAGTACTTGTGTTACATGATTTGCATCAACCTTTTGATATTGATACGGATGCATTGAATTATGCTTTAGGAGCAATGATCACCCAGTCTGGTCACCCAGTCGCTTTTCATTCCAAACTTCCAACGAAATTGTTAGAAGGTATTCGACGTATGAAAAGGAACTGTATGCCATTTTGCAATCCCTTAAGCAATGGAGACATTACATCGTTGGGAAGGAAATTATCATCCTTATTGACCACAAGACCTTATAGTTTTCCTCGTCTCAGTCAAAATTACAAACAACTCTACAACACAAGTGCATTAATTACCTGCACAAATTTCAGTTGGTAATTAAGTATCAGAAAGGTAAAGCCAATGTCATAGCCGATTGTCTCAATTGACCACCCATTACTAATTTCTACAGTGATGAGTATGCAGGGTTACGACATCACCACTTGGCCACAATTGTATTCAGTAGAATATGAATTCTCCGCAATTTATCAACTGCTTCAAACCGACACGCTATCTACTACCGACTACTTCCTAAAAGACACATTACAATACAAGCTTGGACAATTTTTTGTATCATTATCATTGACAACAACTCATTTGGGATGCGCACTACAACAAGATTGCAGGATAGTTTGGAGCAAAAAAGATTCTTGTTATCCTCCAAAAGTGTTTTCACTGGCCTTCAATTAAATCTGATGTAAGAAGGTACATTCAATTGTGCGTGGTTTGTGCCATTGCTAAACCGTCGAATCGATGACATGGACTTTATACACCTTTTTCAGTTCCTAATCGACCATGGGAATCTATTTCTATGGACTAGTTGATGGGATATCTTACTACCAAACATCAAACGTTTTGAAACACTATGGTGTTCTGATGACCATCATTTCCGATAGAGATTCCAGATTTGTCAACATAGTTTGGAAGACTCTCTGGCAATAGCTCAACATGAGACTTTCTTTGTCGACAACCTTCCATCCTCATACAAATGAACAGCCAGAATTTGTGAATTGCTTGGTAATACAATTGCTTCACATGTAAAACTACAAGCATTGTCGTACATGGTATGAAAGTCTCCCATACAGAAAACATAATTACAATCATGCTGAACACATCTCTCCGGGAAAGAGTCCATTCAAGATTTGTTATGGATTTCAACACTCACCTCCAATCGACTTGATCAGTTCATCGACACAATTGAACGACACCGAATTTTACCAACGAGAAGTTGAAAAATCATTTCGAGAACAAATATACAACACCTAGAAGCAAGCACATGAAATGTTGCTGTGAGCTAATGAGAAATCCAAGGCCTGACACGATCAACATCGTACTCCTCATTCATTCCAAATTGGGGATCAGGTCTGATTACATCTAAAGAAGGAGCGCTTCACTGGTCCATATAGAAAGTTGAAGCCTTTGTGATATGGTCCAAATAGTACCCTTAATTATATTGGAGAAAATACTTTCCAGCTCGACATTCCTTCATGCTTGGGTCTGCATCCAGTGTTCAATGTGGATCTGCTTTGACTATACCATGCACCATTATTGGAACAAAATGAGTTGCAGACATCAGAACCCAAAGACATCCATATAGATGTTCAGGATCCTCTTCCTTACGACACCATCGTGGGATGACGCATACACCATACAAGGAAGAACATAATTCCCTTGTTTCAAGTGGCTAAATACAGACAGATCCCAGCCCAAGGAAAGTGGTAGTCTACTAATGAACTCACCAAAAAGTTTCCTCATATGAACGAGCAAAAAATGGTGACCATTGTTTCTTAAGGAAGGATGAATGATCCACCCAACTGTTGACATGTTTGTCAACTTCGACAGGTTCATCATCGACTTTGAGAAGTCCAAACCTCGACACAAGCTCGACAGGTTCCGCATCTTAACATGCATCGTTGACTCTAGCATCTTGACATGATTACGAATTATTATATCTTTGTCTTCTAGCCTTCCATAATGGTTGAATTTCTGAACCGTTCTAAATTCTTTGTAACTGAACGTAACGTGTATTCACCAAAGCGTCTCGGCATTCTATATAACGATGTACACTATTGTAAAATAAAAGCAAGTAATAGAGCAGTAATATAGAACAACAAAGTTTGGTTCAAATTCTTGCATTTTGTATGTGTGTTTACTTTCTGTTTGTGTAGTGTATTTCCTTCTTTGCTTATTTTAATATGCTTCCCCCATAACAATGCTTGATTCATTCAATCGAACTGTTGTCCTTCATCATGCGCCTGGGCACCCGAATCAGATAAGAATTGAAAAATGGACTAAAATTTGAAGTGTTTGTTGCAGTATGGTGATATAATGGAGAGAAAGAGAGCATGATAACATTGAAACTAATGTCCTTGAAGATCCCAAATTTATGGAAGCGCTTTGAAATTACATGTTCGTAAATTTATTTGAAGTGAACAATATGCATGCTCAAAAGTGCCTATTACAACTACTGATATGGTAGTGGGATATGGAGGGAAATGCATTCATGCTAGATGGTCATGATATCGAAATAGAAGTTGAAAATATTTACTTTTTGACTGGACTCTTTTGCTAAGGAGAGGTGCCTAGTTTCAAAATCTGTAGTATTGGAAGGATGACCATTGATGAATATGAGGTAATGTCTTGTAGAACTGGATCACAAAATATTGGTATATAGGTGTCAATAAAATACATTGAGGATATGAGAAAACATATCATAGTGATGAACATTGTTTGAGTTATGAGATCAACAATGATGCACCAAGCCTCTCAACCACATAAGTTTTATATTGTGATGTGCCTACACACCACCATTTATTATCGAAGTACTACACTATTGGGATGTCTAAATCCTAATTGATAGGATGTAAGACTAGAAAGATGAAAACTTTTGGCTTTGGGAGCCTTCCTAGTAATTTATTTTTTGAGCGGGTACTTGCCATGATCCCATGAGTATATGTAGAACCAAGGGATCTACGAGAACCTACTATGATCATATGGATAGGTATAATGTTGTGATTGGGAGGAGGACATAATCCTAGTCCATATGAAGATGATTTATTTGCTTGGTGGGAGCACCAAGTGATAGCTAGCGCCGATTATCTCTATGCAGGGATAGGCTTCATCAAATACCCAGACATGTTAGTCCCTCCCGACAATGCACTAGGTGCAATGGGTGAGTTATTTTTAAATAATTTTATCAAGTATAATTTTTTATGTTTTGATTATAATTACTGGAATCGACCACATATTTTTGCTAGGGGATACTAACTCAACATCAATTATGTACATATATTGGACCAATATTACCCAACGGGTTCCCATCATATAGATGTAGAATTCGAGTTGAGGAACCTATAGATGCCAACCAAACATTAGCAAATGTCCTTGGCAATGTGATTGTTTTGACTGAGTAGGTGTCCATGGTGGAGGTCAAATATCTTCCAGAGAGGATGCAACGACGAGTAGTAAGAGTATCTTGTTCATGGGTACAATTATTCAAGAGGGTAGCAGATGCCATCGTATGTTATTATGAGAGGCATGGACTATAAAGGGTCTACATAGATTCTTTATGATGTTTGATACATAAAGGGGCTAAAATGCCCAATTTTTGTATGATATGAGATTCACCATTTTGTATTTTGATAGACTATACAAACTTACACACACACACACACATTTTTTCCTCGACATCTTTACTTATATAAATGTGTTGTACATATGATTGTTTGCGATATATACAAATGTTGAATATTTTTTATTTATAAATGATGCAAATGACAATATACAATTTGGTTAGCATATGCATTGGTAACGATATTTTTATTTCTTGAAACACGTGAATAAGCTATTGTAATAAATTGCCATTCAAGAAGTCTCACCCTTAAAAACTGTCGAAATAATGAAGGATCATGAACTTGGAATTCCCTATTCAACTAAAAAATGACCGACTAAGAATCAAGATGAAATTCAAGACATTGAATGCCATGTAAAATGGCGTCTCTTAATAGTTTAATAATGACACTATAATCAACAACATTATTGGTTGTTAGTCCAAGACAAGAACCACCTCATGTAGCCAACTGGTCAATATGAGAATAAATCACCCATGCAGTTGAGGCAAGATTCCTAGTATGATAACTAGCACCCTCCATGAAACCTAAGTAAGACATTAATTCAAAAGAATATGATAATACAAACAATATTGGAATTCGTGAGAGCTGAGACAACTATGATACATAAAAATTTGAAACAAATGTACCTACTGTACCAAAAATTCATATGCCTATGAATAGTACTTATTCAGATAGAGCATGTTTATGGGATTTGCCAACTTATTGCCCACATAATCAACCAACTCATAAGAAACTTTCTTTAACACTTTAGTAATGATGTATGGTCTAAGCCACATTAGAGGAAATTTATATGAGAAAAGGGCATTTCAATCCTAATTCAAATTCCATGTCATCATGTATTACCCAATAAAAATGCTTTAAAATTCAAAATAGGTGAATGCTTGAGGAATTTTTTTATTATATGAGGATAACTGGAATTTTTTAATAATATAATTTGTCTGCTCACTACCCAAGATGCTCGAAATTATCTTGGATATTGATAATGAAATTAATATGCTAACCGATTTTAGGTAATACATGACTCTATATAACATATAATAGTAATAATAATTAATATTATAACTAATATATAATAAAATTATTGGGTCCAATCCCCAGATGCGGGTGGCTCAAAGGTTACATGTGGCAGGGGTATTACAAGGACATTTACTACCCTCCCCTTGACATCCGCTACTTGTCCTAATATGTATTCATGATCTCCACTCCCAAGCGCTCAACATTAATCACCAATGACAACTCATATGTGCTCTTGGTATTTTCGAAGTATAGGGACATCATGCATATCCTTACTCTTCCAGGTGTTTTCAATTGCGTCGGGGTTTTATGATGGTTAATGCAGTCTTGGGTTTCATTCCGCTCATAACGTTGTTACTTAGTCCTGTTCTCAGAAGTTCTCTCTAGATTTTGATGGTTTGGATCCTTTGCATAGTCTTGTCGCATCACCTCATAGCCACGCTTCATAGAGGCATCAACTTCAGGGGGGTGAATGGGCATGCTAGTTCAGGTCATTGTTATTCCTTAGGCTATGGTGTTCACATACTTCTCTACATCCATCGTGTTGTATATGAATCAGAGGATGAAGCGATAGATCACCACTATTCCACCTTTCCTCTATGACATCTTCAAGGCCACTATTGCTGTATGAAGAATGTATTGGCCCAAATTATCCTAGAGAGGGACAAAGCTCCTTCTTATTATATATCCATAAGTTATGAGCACTCCTCTAATAAGCCAACCTCCTCACCTTGACCGATTTTGAATCATCAGGACGTCCAACAAAAACATGAAGGAAAGTCAAATCTCCAAGAAGAAGTGGATTGTCGCTCCTTTGAAATGAATATGAATCATGTTGGGGACCTTCCTTAGCCTAGCAGCTTGTCCCAGAAGAAGTTGGAACCTCTTCCAACTAAGGAATTGCCTCTAGACTCTCCTCCCGCTCCGTCTGTAGATGAAGAAGATTTCTATAATCACTGCATCGTGGTCGAGGAATCCTGGAGAAAATTGTAAGTCCTTGTTTTTAGCTACCTCTGTTTCTCATGTTTTAAGTTCCAATGTCTTGATAATTACTCTTTGATGTTTCTCCCAGAACTTTTAACTCTTGCACTATTACAGTTTTGTTTGGTTCCACCTGATTTCCCTCTCCGAGGGAAAGTTTATTTTGTCTAGATATTTATGGTCATGAAGTCTCTATCTTAGTATCTAGACATAGTTGATATCTTCGACATGATATCCATGATTGTACTTCTTTTTGTATATTAATATAAGCTCTTTCAACTTACAAAAAAAAATATTATTGGGTCCAATAGCTTTTACTAATATCATAACTATTATATAATATTTTAATGATGGTTCACTGTTTGTCAGAGGGTTACATCCACTAGAAAATATGCCAACATCTTCTATTTCAGAGAATCAAGGTATGACCAAATTTACATAATCCATTCAATCATTACATAGGGGCTCAACGAAATCATCACACCACATACAAGAATTTAACTTGAGTGGGACTATAGCAATCATTCCTCCCAACCACCCATACTACATCGAATGGACAAATAATATATAATATATAATAGTAACTAATGCCATAATTAATATACCTATCCATCTTTTAGGTAATATCTGACCAATATATAATATATAATAGTAATGATAATTAAGATTATAACTGATATATACTAATATTATATTATAATTAATATATTATAATATGAAAAGTTGGGTCCAATATACTTTAACTAATATATATATATATATATAACTAATATGCCCATCCATTTTTTTAGGTAATACGTGACCAATATATGCTATATCATAGTAATAGTGATTAAAATTAAAATTAATATATAATAATATTATATTATAAATTAATCTATTATAATATTAATTAACTAATATGCCCATCCATTTTTTTAGGTAATATGTGACCAATATATGCTATATCATAGTAATAGTGATTAAAATTATAATTAATATATAATAATATTATATTATAAATTAATCTATTATAATATTAATTAATATGGTTAATGCAATCTGGAGTTGCATTCCACTCATCTCTATGTTGTTACTTCGTCATGTTCTAGAATTTTTCTCTAGATTTTGGTGCTTTGGATCCTTTGCATAGTCACGCTGCATCACCTCAGAGACATGCCTCGCAGAGGCAACAACTTCAGGGGGGTGAATGGGCATGCTAGTTCAGGTCATCGTTATTCATCAAGATATGGTGTTCACATACCTCTTTGCATCTGTCATGTTGTATACGACTGGGAGGCTGAAGCGGTAGCTCACCACCATTCCACCTTGCCTTTGCGACATCGTCAAGGCCACTAATGGTATAAGAAGAATGTATTGGCCTAACTGCTCATAGAGGGACAAAGCTCCTTCTTCTTCTCTGTCTAGAAGTTCTGAGCACTTCTCCAATAAGCCAACCTCCTCACCTCAGCTGAATTCAATTCGTCGGGACGCCCAACAACAACATGAAGGCAAGTCAAATATCCAAGAAGAATTCAACTCTTGCTCCTTTAAAATGAATATGAATCATGTTGGGGACCATCCTCAGCCTCGTAGCTCATCCCAGAAGAAGTTGAAACCTCTTCCAACTAAGGAACCGCCTCCAGGCTCTCCTCTCGCTCCGTCTGCAAATGAAGAAGATTTCTATAAGCCCTGCATTGTGGTTGAGGAACCCTAGAGCACGCTGTAAGGCCTTGTTTTGATATACCTCTATTTCTCATGTTTTAAGTTCCAATGTCTTGATAATTACTCTTTGATGTTTCTCCCAGAACTTTTAACTCTTGGACTATTACAGTTTTTTAAGCTTTTACTAATATCATAACTATTATATAATATTTTAATGGTGGTTCATTGTTTGTTAGAGGGCTAGGGGCTCAACAAAAGCATCACGTCACTTACAAGAATTAAAATTGAGTGGGGATTATAACAATCGTTCCTCCCAACCACCCCAACTACATCGAACGAACAAATAATATATAATATATTATAGTAACTAATGGCATAATTAATATACCTATCCATCTTTTAGGGTCCAATAAATTTTAAATATTATCATAACTAATACATAATAATAAAGGTGTACTCTAAATATTCTATGTTTTCAACCTTTTTCGAGTATATTATGCATCTTATTCTATTCAAACTCTGGTTGAAAATCTTCAAAAAATCTTATAATCACAAATGTTAGCTATGAAAATGACATTTGAATCTATCAATGGATTCAAAAACACAATTTAAACACTTTCAAATTTCCATTGTAAAATCCAAAACTTAGAATAAATAGACTACTCCTAATAATAACTAATATACCCATCTATATTTTGGTTAATACATGACCCATATATAATATATAATAGTAATAATATTTAATGTTATAACTAATGTATAATAATAACTAATATACTATAAAATTACCTTACTAATATTATAATTAATGTTAATATGTAATTAGTATGTAATAGCAATTAATATTCAAACTAATATATAATAATACTATATACTGGGAAAAGTTAGGTCAAATAACTTAAGATGATACTCTGTATTTAATTTTCCTTCCTTATTTTGGGTGAAAACACCACATGGAACTTCATCCTCATAAATTGATTTTAATATAAAATATATATGTAAGATAGTTTTGATCAAAGTGAAATAACCTTGGGCAACTTCAATAAAAGTGAAATAGTATAAAAAAATGTCTACATGGAATTATTTTATCATTTTCCTTAGGAGGCCCATTTTTCATCCAAAATTCCTCATAGATTTAAATTTTCCCGCCCCTTAGGGATCTTTATCTTGGTCATAGACTAAGACTAGATCTCCTTTAGGGAAAACCCTAGGATGGACATACTTATCATATTGACTTTTCAGATTTTTTTATGTGCTTTGTTTGGCATAGCGACATCTCAACATTGCTCATCAATATGTTCTAAGTGAACTAAATGTTCTTCTAAAACATTTGTATTAGATAAGAATTGTACAACTAGTTTCAATGAGGGGATCTCACATTCAATAAAAAGAACTACCTCAACTCCAAGAACGCGCTAGAAAGGAGAAAATCCTATAACAATCTTAATTGAGCTTTGGTATGCCCACAAGGTGATATATAACATGATATGCCAATTACACCTTCTAGTGTTCACTATTATTTGTGTTGGGATCATTATTAATCCTCCCTTTGACCACATAATCTATTTGTCTATTTTCCTAGCTAAGGAGGCCTTCATCATTCCAGTGTGCATGGGGGACACACCTAGGGGACATCTGCCACTTACTACACCTGTTTGCATGAGTTTAGGTGCCCTAGGGACCAATTCCTATAATTTAGGAACCCACTCTGAGTGCCACCAGCAGTGTCCAGTAGTTGGCCCTAGTCAGTGCTCAGTTATGTTCAATTATGCTCTAATTCCCACCAGTTAGATCACTCTCAGTCACTCTAGCACTAGTTTGCATGATTTAATGGAGATAGGGATAATTTGCTCACCTATGCACACTAGTTAACTAGTTGTGAACTGTTTTAGTGATCTGGAGTTGCACTAGTTAGCTCCGGTGGTGATTTTCCCACACAAAGTTAGCTCTGGAGTCAGTTCGAGTTGGTAGATTCGAATCCTATCTTAGGAATTCAAATTCTCCTATATGTATAACCATTGTATTACATATTATTTATTGAGTATGAGGATTGATATTGATTAATGGATGAATATCATTTATTCCAATTATTGGTCTCATGAGTTGTTTTATTCTTCATGAATTATTGATATGCTTCTCTCTATTCTACAATTGTCTATTTGAATTCTGCAAACCTGATGATACTATGCTTCATTGAATTTTATATGGTATCAGATATGGTATCAAGACCACCGACAAACCTTAGAAGCATACATTGATGCACCAAAAGCAATTGGGTTCCACATAAATCCTGAAATTATTGCCTTGCTCCCTCTAGATTCTATCCATAGAAGTCTATCCAAGTGTGATGCACCCATAGAAAGTGCACATGTCGAAGTAGAGAGTGTTTGGTCTAAATTTATTCAAATCAAAATGTTTTTGCAGGTACAACTTCAATGTGGATTTGAGTTTAGTTCCTCCTCTATCACCATTCAATTATGACGAGTGAAAATTGAAGATGGTTGCGTATCTTGAAAGTCATAATCTCCTTGATGTGTCTTTTGGAGATGGTAAAGAATCTTATGAAGAATAAAATGATTGGATAAATGACTATGATAGCACATATGGAAGCATGGGTATGGTAATGTATTCTAAAATGAGTTATATCATGGAAATTGTTGAGTATCCATTCAAGCTCTAGAGAAATATAGATAGAGTCTTTGGTGTGCAGAAAGAAGCAAATAATACCTACAGGGAATCCAAATCCTCCTCAAGTATTCTTCCTTCAAATGTCTTAGCCTCAATTATCTCTGATGAAGTTGTTCAAGATGAAGAAATAGTAGAATCTTCAACTCATTCAATTTGAATTATTGAAATTTTCCTTGTAGTGACTCCTTCTCTTGTTGCTCTAGAAGTTTATGAGATCTCTGATATCTCATCTTCTCATACAACTGATCTAGAAGAGGACATTCAAACCTCCATTGTTGAAGAAAAACTCTCCTTCCATCCTACTCAGTCATTCTCCAGTGATTCTTCTATTCTAATTTTTTTGCAAAGTTTTCTAGTGAAAGCTCAAAGAGCTTAAGAGAAATTCAATTTCTCTCTCTCCAATCATTCTAGTGGTGTGCATAAAACTGATATTTTGGATGTTTTGAAAGGAACACTATATTTTAGGAGTGATCCATTCACCCTCATTGATATAGTGCTTCCAACAAACTCCTACCTGATTACTTGCACCAATTCTCAGAGTTTTAATGAAGAAGGATGAAATAGTGCATCTTCCATCTCAATGGCACACTTGGAAACTTTGTTCCTCATTCTTGGATCTGATATCACCTTATTTGGTTCAAATACCTTTCAGTCACCAGTTTTGGTGTGAAAAATCATGCACCTCAAGTCTCCTTCAAACTTGTTGTTGGGGATTCGATGTCAGTTTCTTCTCATGAGTTTGCTGATATGAAATATTATGATATTATGGATATTTTTAAATATAGATCGGAATAGAGAGCTTACACATTCGCTCTCCTTGGTATCATGTCTTCTCCTCACATGATCACATGCTCATCTCCTCATAGTAAAGATGGAAACCTCTTGCATTCGCTTGGACACTTGATCCTCACATCTAGAGATGAATTTACCTCACATGGTTCAATGTTCAAAGCTGAAAAATCTTAGTTGCTTGGGTTTTCCTCACATGGTTCAAATTCTCAAGCACTTTTTCTCTTTTGTTAGATTATCTTAGTTTCTCTACATGGTCCCATAATCTATTATGCAGTTGTCTATGTTATTGATTCAGTTGAGCAGATTCATGTTCTTCCAAAGAAGAAAATTCATCCAGACATAATCATTTTGTTTAGAAAGGTTCACCTGCAAAGTCCCAGCATACTAGTGCACACAAGGACCATCACACTACATTACTGCTCCACATAGATGCAGCTTGTAGAAATATTCTCACAATTTTTTACTCAAGAAGAATTTTTTTTAGTATGAAAGCTTGATCCTGATTTTATTTCTTATTTTGAGGTGCGGGGGGGGGGTGGGTGTTCCCATGAGGTTTTCCCTATTTTCCTTAGTTTGTTAAGCAATTCATTTTACATTTAGATTGTATGGGTGACCTGTTAGCTGGAAATACGCACCTCCTGCGGACAAGAGCTGTTTCCCTAGATCTAAATGGTTCAGGTCTAGAACAAAACACAAACACCAAATGTTAAACTTCCCATAGATATGGTTAATCACTTGAATATAATACCATGATACTTCTTTCAAAAGTTGTCCTTGCTATCCCCGCAGAAGAACATTTAAAAGATGGAAAACAACAAGAGAAATATGATAGCATACAATATAATCAACTAGATCTATGCTTGTGACCAAGGAATCAAACAATATATACATATGAAACAATAAATATGGGAAAGAAAAGATTTTTTTTATTAAGAATTATTGGAGAGACTACAACATTTATGCCTTGGTGTTGAGAGTTCCTTCCAATGGCTCCTTGCCTCTAACTTCACCTTACCTCCAATAGCTCAAGAATTATTTTGGCAGAGTGTGGGTATGCAACACAATTCTTCCTCCTCTCTCCCAGGGGGAATGAGCTAGTATTTAAAGGCATGGGAGGATAGGTATAGTTGAGGATCTCATGGGTGAGGTGGACATAAGATCCAAAAAGGGAGAATATCGAGTTCCAGGTGGTTCCTAAGCCATAGGGATGAGGCTCCACGAAGGCAAGCTTTGAGAAGCCTCTCAAAACTTCTCTTTTTTCCTTGAAAACTCGAGCACCGCTCCTTTAATGAAGCAGACAGGAGGTGTTAAGGGGGTAATTCTTCTTGTAGTAAGGCTAGAGGTGGTGGCACCACTCTTTGCTCATGTATTAGGAGTATTGCTGACTTGGGTAACACTTTTTTTCAATGGAAGAGGAGCATTACCAGCTTAAAACAAGGAAAAATTTCAAGGGGATAATTTCTTCCTTCATTTATCTAGGGAAAACTTTGAGGGATTGGAGCAAACAAGGGAGTACCTATCTCATAACATGATGGTGATGAGATTTAGGTGTAACATGACCTTTGGTCTTAGTTTCCAGGGCTCAGGTTGTCCAAAGTTAGGATCAAATGGGGGTGTTGGGATTATTATCAATCCTCTCTTTAACCACATAGTCTATTTGTCTATTTTCCTAGCTTAGGAGGTCTTCATCACTCCACTAATGCAAGGGGGACACACCTACGGGACATATGCCACTTACTGCACCTATTTGCATGAGTTTAGGTGCCCCAAGGAACAATCCCTATAATTTAGGAGCCCGCTTTGAGTGCCACCAGCAATGTCCAGCAGTTGACCCTAGTTAATGCTCAATTATGTTCAGTTATGCTCCGATTCCCATCAGTTAGATCACTCTTAGTCACACTAGCACTAGTTTGTATGATTTAAGGGAGGTAGGATGAATTTGCTCACTTACCCACATCGGTTAACTAGTTGTGAACCATTTTAGTGATCCGGACTTGCACTAGTTAGCTCTAGTGGTGATTTTCCCACACTGAGTTAGCTCCAGAGTCAGTCCGAGTTGGTAAATTCGAATCTTATCTTAGGAATTCGAATTCTCCTATATGTATAACCATTGTATTGCATATTATTTACATAATATGAGGATTAATACTAATTAATGGATGGATATCATTTATTCCAGTTATTGGTTTCATGAGTCGTTTTATTCTTCATGAATGATTATTGATCTGATTCTCTCTTTTCTACAATTTTCCATTTGAATTATGCAGGCCTGATGATCCTATACTTCATTGAATTTTACACTTTGAAGCATGGTATTTAATGTTTTATTAACAACTTCGACATGAACATTTGCTTGAGGATAAAATGGGGAGGAATGTTATTTCCAAAACCCCAATTTAGTGGTCAATTCAATCATCATCTTGTTTTGAAAATGATTTCAATGATTAGTGACAATATCTCATGGAATACTAAACCTAGTAATAACTTGGTTGAACACAAAATAAGCGACAATTTCCCCATAACTAGAAAATTTAGGCATGGCTTTTTCCCATTTCGTAAAATAGTTTACAACCACCATGATATATTTATCCCCCCCAACCGAAGCTAGGTTGCAAGTCATAAAATAAACCCCCCATTAGAAGGGATCTATAGTGATGATGGGAAACAACAGAGTGGGGTGTGCACAAATTTTCTTGGTAAAAAGACGACAAGCATGGAATTTTTAACGACTTCAATGCAATCTTTGAAGATTCTGGGAAAAAAAATACCCTACGTGCAATATTTTTTGAGCAATTGCCAATCCATAAATATTACCTCCACAGGTTCCACTATGAGATTCATTTAAAACACTTTTACCTTCTTCATGAGTCAAGCAACGATGCAGAATGAAATCAACCCCACGACGATACAAAGTATATTTGACAATAAGGTAATTCTTAGTGTTATGACAAAGACATCGTTGCTCATCTTGCAAATTTTTTTGAGGAAACTTCAAAGTCTCGATATATATAAGAATATCTCCATACCAAGGTTCGAATGAAGAAATAAGAAAAATATGCTCATAAGGAAATTTGTCATATCGAGTATTATCATAATCCTCACTAAGAAAATACACAATAAGTTCAATAAAAACCAAAGGTTTTTTAGACTTAGAATATTAGAACTCTAAGTCAAATTCTTGCAAGATGACAATCCATTTATTAAATTTTCCTTTATTATTCATGAGGTTGAAACATATTGAAATAGGTTAACATATGCTACAACAATGGTCTTTCCTAACAAAATATAATGACGAAGTCTTTGAACAAAAACAACCACTAAATCCATTTTCTCAACATGCAAATATTTTAGTTCAATGTTAATCAATGCATGACTAAGGTAATATATGATATCCTCTTGAAGAGTATCATCCTCCTAAACTAAAACTATTCCAACTAGAGAGTCAGATGTAGCCAGATATAACAAAAAATATTTCCTATAATCTAGTAGACTGAGTAAAGGAGATGACATTAGATTTTTTTAACAGTTTCAAAAGAATTTTAAGCAACTTCCTCCCATATAAATGGAATTCCTTTCTTTAATAACCGCATAAAACCTTTAGTTATTTTGGAATAATTATCAATGAAACACATGATAAAGTTTTCCTTTCCTTGTAAACTTTGAAGCTGATAAATATTGCAAGGAGAGGGTAAGTTGACAGCTTCAACATATAAAGGATCAGACATAATCCCTTTGTTGGACACTATGAAACCCATAAGACGTCCAGAATCGACACATAAAATACATTTATGTGGATTCAAATGAATCTTATAATGTCTGCATAGCTTAAACACAAGGCAAAGATGATCAAGATGATCTCATCTCTTTCGAGAACATGATGCTAGATAATCTAAGTAAGCTTCAAAAATCTGTTTGATGTCATGAAAAGTGCAAGACATATCTTTTTGGAAGGAAACATTTTTAAGGCCAAAGGGAATTTTCGATAAGAAAAAGTTCGCCAAGGACATATAAATGCAATTTTATGCTAATCCTCGGGACAAATTTGAATTTGGTTATAACATGAGAATCCATTCATAAAATAAAATATCTCACTCCTCACACATTCATCAATAATATGTTTGGTAAATGGTATAGGAAAATTTTCCTCAGGACAGGCCTTGCTCAAACCATTAAATTCCATGCATGTGCAGAGATTACCCCGCTTCTTATCGGTAATAGCATGATTGGATACCCATTCGGTCAAAGAAATAGGATAAATAAAACTATCCATAAGAAGTTTTTCAACTTCAACTTTGATAACTAGTGCTTTCCTAGGATTAAGTGGATGGAGCTTCTGTCGAACCAGTTTAACGTTCTCATAGGTTTTAATCTTATGTTCAATAATGCAGGGTTCTCCTCATATGACCATGAAAAGATGTCACAGATTTCTCTAAAAATATCAGTATATATACGAACTTATTCCAAAGAATAGTTTACACCAACATACACATTTTCCACAACATTAATATTTCTAGAGATATTGATCGGAATGGTTTCTAAAATATTATCCATATTAACTTCGACATATACTCCCTATTGAGCCAAAGGATTGGACGATCAATCGACATATTTAGGTAAATTCAAATGAAAATTTTCACTCTCTATGTTATCAATGGCCATAAAAAATAAGAGAAATGATGTAAATCATACGAGGGCTTATCATGCCCTATTAGAGCTTCTAGAATGGCCTCATCCAAAGGAAAGACTATATCAAGACAATAAAGAGAATTGGAGGAATCAATATCCCAAACTGGATTAGTAATTTTATCTGAATCTAAAACAAATGAAGAATTAATGTCTGCAACAGTATGTTGAATTTCTTGGTAAGTCGCTTCGACTGCAGAAAATGGTGAAGTCATAATAGAATGTTGAGATTCTTCCACTGAATCTGATGAAGTAGGAAGATCCCAAGGATCATCAATATATGATGTCTGAAAAGAAGCTACTCATGAAACATGGACTTCCTCATCATCCAAAATTGGAGTACAACTAATAAAGAAAGTAGTAGCTAGGATATTAAGAGTTCCCATTAATGAAGGATACATGCAAAATCCTATATTCTCATTTGCTGGATGATATTTATCAATGCATGGAACATTCAATCCTAGAGGCGCATTAGGATTAGTCTGAGTGAATCATAATTGATTGATAATAATTTATTTTCCTTCATGAAGAAAATATAACACTCGAATGACCGATTAGACAATGGATGCCATTGCATAAGTCCAACTACATATTAACAAAGGATTGTAATCTATTGGGGCATCCACCACTTCCACCTCTACAAAATAGTTTTTCCACCTAGTTCAACAAGAAAGGAAGGAATTATCCCATGTGGTCTAAAAACATCCATTAAAATCTAACTCAAACTAGGCGATGGAGAAAGTTTTGGAGAGCCAATAGCTTTCCATCAAGATAGAGTCATGACACAAGTGGATGCACCCTCGTCCATAATAGTATTTCCAATAGTATTTTTGGAGCGATCCATATTGATTTGGAAGGAAACATGATAGGGAATGGGAGGTTTGACATTAGACACATCAAACTTGATAACTTGAACATTTGAAGAATCTTGACTTATGATAGTAGACAACAAAGCATTATGTTGCGAAGGACAACTTCAGAGTACTTCGAGAGTTGACACGCCTTAGAGAGTTTGAGCTAAGTCTTCAATAATTGAATAGTTGGGTGCAACTCGAACATTTGGATTGTATGACACCCTCTTACAAACACCTTTCGGTATTATAGGCATTGTCAGTCCCACAGGTATATGAAGATGGTTTTACGGTTCATGATTCTCTTTGTCCCTCGAAGAGAACTCATGGTTAGCATAATATTTGGCTCGAGTTGATAACAAAACATTTGAACCAACAATATTAATGAATTATTAATCATATGAGGGTGCACTTTGTGTTCCCCCTTGCGTTCCCCCTTGTGTGTTTCCAGCAGGATTGGAAGAATCATAATCCATATATGTTCTTGTAGAAAAGCATTGGTTAAAACAACATGTTGCTGCTTCTAAGTCAATAACTTATGAGATTCTTCCATCAAAGGGAATTGATGAGTAAGATGATTTACCATACAAATCTTGCAAGGGAATTTAACTTTTCTTTGCTCTTTCTTAGCCCCACCAACATTATTATTGGTTTTTGGTTTATTATTAGTGTTTTTTTCAAGGAAAAAATTGTAATTTTATTAATAGAAAATAAAATTACATATCAAAGATATGTTGATGTTTGAGCAAAGTTGGAGAATCTTGAACTTTAAAACTTTTATCAATCAATTTCAGCACATATGTATCTCATAAATCAACCACACATGAATATATCAACCACATTTAAATATCATAAATATATCAGCCACATGTAAATCTCACAAATACAACAACCACATAAATCATCTTCATAAATTAGCCATATAAATCAGCTCCATAAATTAGTCATATAAATCAATCAACCATGAGAGACAAGATATACCCTGGGAAAGCCCTCCAAACACGGAGGATGAAAAAACCAACCATTCTTTGAGTATGATAGATAGATTTGTAGAGAATGGTTTACAACACATAAGCAGATTGCCCGATGAGAGATATCACCACAACAATAGAGAAGAGAGATCCAATGTAACCTTGTAATAACAACTATGTGCGATTGTATTGAACTTTCCATATGCCTAGCATATTAATAACAAGCCAAAAAAACTATCATGTAGAAGGTAGCACATAGGAGGCTTAGGAAACACATTGAGAGCACCACATAATGCATTCACAAGGAGGAGCTAACTAAAAATCCCTCCATGCAAACATTAGCATCCTTCCTCCCCTCAATTAGCTTTAACTGAATGTTCACTTTCTTGAACTGAAAGTGAAATGAATGTTAACTTCCTTGAAGTGAATTTTAACTGACTTGAACTGATTGTTAACTTTACTTGAACTGAATGTTAACTGAATTGCATTTAATGTTAACATACTTGAACTGAATGTTAATTGACTTGAACTGAATGTTAACTTACTTGAACTGAATGTTAATTGACTTGAACTGAATGTTAAATTACTTGAAATGGATGATAATTGTCTTGAAATCAATCTTTAACTAGCCGTTGATAACCTAGTTAACATGCTAACTCAAGTTTCATTAGTGCTTCACTCTTAGTGCCATCCATGCACAATTTCTATTATTAACTTTTGCATGGATCTCTTTAGTTAACTGATGCATGCTAATTGATGAACACCAAGCTCTTCTTTACATAACTGATTAAATTCATTAATAGTTCAACTAATCCTTTGACTTAGCCATTGATTGAGGAATTCATATTTTACTGAAGGTTTATAACTTGAGTTCACTCAGATATTTGCATGGGAAATTTGAATTCTCTTTCTATGTGCTTTATCTCATTATCATTAAATAATTATGCATGGTCCATATGTGTATTATCTATCCATATTATCATATCACACTCAGAATAATTATTCCATACATATTGATGATCATATACCCTAGGCCATATAGTCATATGCTAAAGTAATTCACTCTAGGGGTAGCTAAGCCCTCATTGAGACTTATAACACTCAGTGACAATGACTAGTAATATATCACATAGTATAACCACCTCAACAAATGGAGGTCCACAGTCTTGATACCAAGACTTCAATATTGATACAACACAAGATCATCTCCACAATTGGAGATCCCTTCTCATAGGGTACCTTCTATGAGAATACTTGATTTGATATTACTCACAAGTCTAGTCTTGATATTACTCACAAGACTCACCTTGATATTACACACAAGATTTTCAATGCAACATCACCACCTCAATCATATGAGGATACATAGGACTTGATACGAATCAAAAGTATGACTTGATATTACTCACAAGTCTAGAGAATGACTCCTGATGTTCTACCATCAACAAGATATATGCCTCAACATATAATGTAGCCAAAAAATCTCTACTCAGTTGTTCAAGTAGAGATCTTCTTGAAAGTGCTTTTAACAAAGGACAAAAATAGTCATTGCCTTATATATCAAAATATTATGTTGAATAATATATTGTGTTTAATAAAAGGCATGTGACAGTGTTCAAAATGATCCTCATTAAGGTGTTTTGAGATCAACCATTGACCTACAACCATTTGCAGACATTCTTTAGATAAGGCATCAATAGTCCTGTTCCATTCCCTATACACATGATGGAAAGTGAAGTAGTCAAAACTTGTTTTAATTAACTTTATCTCCCCTGATAAAGCATCCAAAACCACATTGTGACATTGTTGGACCTCCTTCACCCAATTTAGAACAAGCATGTAATCACTAAATATTTGGACATTCCTGCAACCTTTTTCTAAGAAAACATAAGCAAAAGTTTCAAGGATAAGAGTTCCACAAAATTATTTGTGCCTTCACCCAAACTAGCTTTATTTTTGAAAAAAAAGTGAGTCAGAGAGATGAAGAACAAAACCACCCCCACAGACTAAGGGTTCCCCTTGAGCCACACCTTCAAAGTGATTTATTATTAGTGTTATCCTCCCCTTTATTATTTTATTATTCTTCTTTCCATAGGGAGGTTGGTTACCCATTGGGTTATCTTGCACAATGTGAATAAAGGATGTTTCAGAAGAAGGAGAGGAGGCAACGTTAGTAGTTCCTTCTACAGAACATTAAATAGACATATTTTTCTTCGGATTACTAATTACTTCTGCAACATAATTTTGCATAGAACCAACTATGCCATCAACATGTGGTCCTAGTTTAGGTTTCGAAGGGTCTGAACTAGGTCTTGCTGCATTTGGTAAAAATTCATAGAAAACCCCAAACTGAGAGCAGATTAAGTCTAATTTCTAGGATTTAAATATGGATTCTTCCTCCATAGTCACCCCTGAAGTAGAAATATCCTTGGAGATATATGGAAACAAGGACTTTAAAAACCTTTCCAACACAAATTCAGAGAGAATATTAGCCTATATCAATCTCTTTTTCCTACACCATTCTTAAATATGATCCAAGATATGGGTGGCTTTTCTTTGTCGAAACTATGACAACAAATCAATACCAACATCATACTAGATTGGAAGATTGAAGTGATTTAGAAATACAATTGATAAATCATGAAAGCAACTATAGGATGAACCCGACAACTCAATATACCATTTTGTGGCCACTCCTAGGAGTGCACATTGAAACAACCTTAATCAAATTGAATTGTCATTGAGTGAGTGGGAAGAACACCACAAATGAAGAGTAGTGACATGAACTCTTGGATCCTCTCCAATCTTTCCTTCAAACTTTGGAATGTCTGAAGGAAGCTTGGTTGGGACCGGAGGCCAACTTGGGTCATGACAAACTGGGCCATTCATCAATTAACAAATATGGAAAATTCAAAGTTTCCAAAAAAGGAATCCTAGGTTTTGTAGAAAAGTATTTGAATATGAACCATGGGACAGGAATTTTCCACTGGCAATGTTTCTAAAAGATTGTTAGGGGTTCCCCCCTACGATTCCTTGTGAAGTACATGCTCTTTGAAATGGTTTCCATTGATTTTGTAAAGGGTTTCCCCCAACTAAATTACCTTGTAACCAATTCCATTAAGCCTGAGAGGAGTTGCCCCATGCTGGCATTCCAGTTGAATGGATGAAATTACTACCACCTCCACTAAACAATGAAAAGGGATTATACCTAATAGGTAAAGAGGATGATTGAAAACCACAACTCATTTGAGTATTCCATCTTGTAAACGGGTTTTCTCCTGAAAAAGTTCTAGTGGAGTGGAAAGTTCCACTTCCTATTGCAAGGATGGATGGGGGAATATGCCTCCCCATTCCAAGGAAAACCTTGGAAGACATAGGACATTGAGGCATGCTCACCACCAACATCCCATATGTAAAAATACTTGACCCAAAAGGTGAAGACAAGGGAGCACTCAAACATTGAGTAGTTGTTGATCCTAAATGCAATGTACTATTTACAAATGTAACAATATTAGTTGTATTGTCTTGTGTTGCATTTGACATTTGGGTATAAAGAAAGGAGGAGACAATATTCCTATGACTATAGCTGATGTAGGAGTATGCAAATCACTAGATCCTAATCCTTCTTCCAAACGATCCATGATTAATTCTCTACTTCTACAGTAAGCAATTATTCATGATTCCAAAGAACTTGGAATTTGCATAAGGATCAGATCATCAGGTCCAATTAATGGAGGCTTAAAAGGTATAACAAATCCTTTGGATTGAAAATCCTCGACCCTAGTAACTTCTAATGCAAAATTATTAGTTCTTACAAGCTCTAGTTCACATATCAAATCACTAGAACCTGCTGGTTCAAAAGAACTAGTTGTGTTTATTGACACCTCTGAGGAGGCGGTGGAGGCTCCACTCTGATTGAAGGAATATTATGGATCCACCAAGACCGATGAAGTGGTTTATATTCCACCCTGAATGAGTATTCAAAACATATTCAATCTTAAGTCCAACTAAACCCAAAGAGCTTACCACTAGAAAAATATCCTAAAGATATCAAAATAAACAAACAATGGCCTTTCGAATCTAGGAATGGGTTAAATAAGTCATGCAACTAAACAAAAAGGTTGTGAGAAGTAGTTACCAATACCTTCACTAACAACCCTTCTTGGTGTAAGTATCCTATAAAGGTATGGGACACCATCCAAGGGTACTGATATCTTGGTTCACCATCTATCTCAGGTATTGCAGGAAGTTCCTTGCAGTCACCTAGGCGATCCTTAGAAAAAGTAACTAAGGCTACGAATTCACAATCGATGTCTAGGGGAATAGTTGAAGTTTGGGATTGCACTTTTGGACATGTAACTAGTCCCAAAGCTTCAAGAGTACCGACACCATAGAGGGCCCAAGTTGGTACAGATGAAACCCGACACATACACACAAAATCCCACAAAATGCCAGTTTAAGAATAAAAGGTGCAATCTTGTCAACTTAACCTCACATGACCTTATGCTTGACTCTTTTTTGAGAGGTGCTTCCCAACCACACCTATATGACAAATGGATTTTTCCTATCCTTAGTTAGACACTTACGTTTAATTGTTCAAAATCCTTCTAAAAGCTTTTCCTTTCACCCTAAGCTAAGGCTACTACACCCAGACTAGTTTGTGAACCCTATAAAATAAAAGACTAATAATTTGTAAGACTAATCACTTAATTTTATAGGTTGTTTTGTACTAAAGGGACATAGAAGTGCAACTGAATGGTATGTTTTGAAACTTCCAAAAAATGAACACTACAAGAATAAAAATGCTCCAAAAGCAAAGAGAATTCTTAACTTAATTTTAGTGAAAAAAGAAACACTTTTGAATACGATTTTTGATTTTGCAAAAAAGTAGACACACAACATTTCATTTTCTTTTATTAAAAATGAAAAATAACTACCTTCAAATGCCTAAAAAAAAGTGTAAAATTTATGTATAATGAGCACAATAAGAAAAGAAGGCATATCTCAAATTGATTTTGTTTCATAAACTGATCTAGTGCACAACACACACTCAAGTATAGAAAAAACTCATATAGACAAGCTTCTTTTACAACTTATCAAAAACTTTCAAATAACATAATATCTTTTTGTGTTTTGACTTTGATGATAATAACAAAAAATAAGCAAGAAAATAAAATTGAGTTTTTAATTATTATAAAAATCTGATTGCAAAATACAATAATCAAGCAATCCAAACAAACAATAAAACCAAAACTTGACAAAAAACCCTAACCAAAGCATCAATCAAAACTTTTCTTTTTGTTTATAAAATTATTACTTCTTGAGGTTAAACAAACTAATTACAAAGCCGAACCCAACTAATTAATGATTCGAAACCCAAATCTTCCAATCAAATAGAGAAAGGTTGAAAACAAAACATAATAGACATGGTCATACATGCTCTAGCTCACAAGATCCTGTGTATATACACACTCTGGTCCACTACAACTTGCCTATGAACTTAAAAAGATGAAAAATAAAAAGAATTTGCTTCCTACAGAACATACACACTTATGAGCACAGTACGGTGCATATATACGCTTCTATGAACACTACAGGATGCATATGAGTGCAAAAAAAAGAAAAATAACACTTCTAGGTTTGAAAAGAAATCCCAATATTTACTCTAAGGATTGCTAGATGAAGATGAAACTACTACAACTAAATCTTTACATTAACAACAACAAAAACCAAAAGAAAAAGAACCGAATAAAGCACAATAAATACCACAAAAGTACCTTAAAATAACCCAAAATAGGAGACAATCCATAGGAGAGTCACCAATTACGTTTTGAGGAAAATCCTCTGATGTCTATGGGTTGGAACCATCACAGAGCGATGCCCCATAAAACAACTCAAACAAAACTTTCGAGAAAGCAGTCAACAAATAAATTTACAACTTAATAGGAAATTAAGTTAAGAGACCAAAGGACCTACCTGTAATCTAACGGTCGTTGAAGATCCCTTCTGCCAATATTTAATCCAAAGATGTTCTTGAAAACCTACAATCACAATCACAAATGCAAATAAAAACACAAACAAAAAGATTCAAATAGAAAGAATTAACTGCAAATCAAATGCATTACATTATCAAGATAATAAAGAGCAAGGATTTAACACATTATAGGACATGAAGCACACATGAAGGATAATTCTTTATATAATAAAAATGCCAAGATATATGAATGATATTACCTTCTCTTGGTTGTGGCACTCTTTTGAACCGAAATATGAGTTCATCCACCTGGACCAGACACATGCACAAATCCTCTGTGCTTCACACAAAATAAGTCCAAGAAAACAATGTTGTAGGACCATATAAGAAGTGGAGACTGTTGGAAATGCATATTTCCATATATAGGTCGATGGTTTGCAGACTCGAGATCAGGGTAGTAGAGTCAATGGACAAAATTTCATCATAAAGATGCTAATGTATTATCTCCTCCTTCCCATCCTTTCCTTACCCTCTTTTATACTTTTGAGGTGGTAGTTAGGGACGTTATGATAATTATCTACAGGAAAAAGGAGGTTAGAATTTGTGAAATTGATTTCATTTTTCCCAAGAATTTATTATTTTTTAACCTCAAAACAAGGTATATGTGAGATGGACACTAGCATGGCGCATATATGTGTGTTATACATTGCCAAGGTGTGTATGTGCATAAAAGAATGATTTTTTGAAGGTTTTTACTAAGAATGGATAGTTTTCTTGAACCATAGAAGGACAAGGAAGTCTACAAAGGGGATGGCGATCATATAAATGGCTAAAGTGAGCATTTTTGCAATGATGTGGCAAAATATTCTATAACAACAAGAGACCCCCTCTATGCAACGATTTGACTACTAAGTCTATGGAGGTGTATATATCCTTTCAACTCTTCAAATTTAATCAAGTGGAAATTCCTTCAAATTTAGTTACTATAAGCAAAGTACATTATTAAATATGATATCGTAACAACATATTTATTAAACATTCTTGTTCTCTTGTTAAGTTATTATTTTTTTCAAAGAAACCCAAAGGATATTCCCCACATTCATAGGTGACATTTTTAGTAAACACATTGACATATACTAGTATGTCACACGGGGGTTCGAACAAGACACTTGTTGGCACAAGGCTAACCAAATGCCCAACAACATTGACTTCTTGTTATTTCAAGGAAAAAATGCTAATTTCCCTTCCCTTATTTTGAAGAGCCCAAACATAACCAATTCATAAACTAGCATTTGCACCAAGAGGTGCAAAAAAACGTCGAGAGGGCAAAAATATTCTGTCTTTTTGCAAGCCAACCTTTGTTTTTTACCTTGCGAGAGTGCATATTAATAGCGAGTTTTGAAATTTTAGGTTAAGACATTTATAATTGAGTTTTTTTGGGGTTTTGATTTTCGATTATAAAGTGTGTAAGAAATAATTGATGTGATGCACTTTGAATATTTTTGAATAGGAATACTTCCAGCTGCACAATGTGTCTATTTTAGAAGTACCAATGTGTAAGTACAACAGATCCCATGTCCTTATGACACAGGAGCCCAAATTTTACATACAAAAATTACTTGGTAAGACTCTTAGTAAAACTTAAAGGGTTTTATTACAATTTTATTTGATTATTGGGATACTTTAACTTACCCAATTTCCAAAAATTTATGTTTTATTTATTTGTTTTGAATGCAGAATGATGAATTTTTGTTTGGATTTTTTTAACATCCTGCAACCCGCAAATCCACAACTTGCGGAGTGCGACAAACCTTTTCATTTGCGGGATGCGGGAGAGTTTTTATATGTGTTAATTTTAATCAACCCGGATCCCACATCATGGAATGTAGTAATGTGTTGTGATTTTTGTTTCTGTACTGTGATTTTTGCAGAGTAATGCGCTGATCTTTTCTACCAAGCTTCAATAATCTTAGCTTCAGTCATATTGTTTGTGCA
The DNA here is from genome assembly GCA_001517045.1 of Pseudotsuga menziesii. Taxonomy (NCBI): domain Eukaryota; kingdom Viridiplantae; phylum Streptophyta; class Pinopsida; order Pinales; family Pinaceae; genus Pseudotsuga; species Pseudotsuga menziesii. The sequence continues at coordinate 406,903 of LPNX010763124.1, forward strand.
TAGATGTATATATATCAATCTTTGTCTTTGTTTATGTTCAATGTAGAGGTGGTGTGGCAAGGCAAGTGGTTGAAACACTACCAATGGAGGTAGGTGGTGTGGCAAGGCAAGACAAAATGATGAAATGTCTTGGTGCGGGTGGCCGTGATGGAGGCGGTGATGGATTGAAATTTCCTCTTGCGGTGACTGTGATGTTTTGAAGTTTTGAGAGACTTTGATTAATAATTTTCTTTGTTTATGCTCCTACAATGGTTCGTCTTATGGAGAAATCAAACAGTTACAGTGAAGAATACCCCATGAAACATGAGGATTCCTTTAGTCTGCCCCCTGCTTTGTTTTCTTGTTATTGCTGCTTTGTCTGATTATTAGTTATTAATGTATTTTCTTTTGCAGTTTGCAGTTTATTATGCCAAACTGATTAATGGAAAAGGGTTAATAAAGCTAATGAACGATACAAATCTACAAGTAGTTGGCATAAACACAATTGAAGCTAGTGAAATAAAAAAACCAACCAAAATAGGAGGCGGCATATGTCAAGGTGCTATCACTAGTCCCCATGGTACCTGAATATATCTCATTTGATGACCATAGAAAGCATTCCCATTCATTCATAGTTGGGTTGGTGAACTTAAGCAATCATTCTACTAGGTTGGTCAAGTTCCAAAGCATTTCTATGGAATGAGTGTAGGTCTAGTCAAGCAAGGTGGAAAGCCGCTAGCAATACTGATGTGGTGAAATTATGCCACTTTCAAGTTGTTCATTCTTATGTTAGCTTACATTATTTTTCTTGGTATTAATGTATTGTGGTTTCCCTACATTTCTCTCCATGACACCTAAAGCATGTAATTGTAATTGAAGCTAGAATGAAAATTACAAATTTATTTTGGAAAAAAGAAGAGTTCAATGCATTCTTATTGACCCAGTTTAAATAAGTGTATAAATGTTGTTTATGTTATGCAAATGTCTCAAAATACAGTTGAGAACTCTTCTTAGAGTTGTCCATAGAAAAAGACATTTTCAGTACTGCAATGTCTTCTTATTGGTAAATCCTTTTGTAATTATTGTGTCTCATTCCTCTAATATTTCCCGAAACCTGCATACCGCATTTCTCGAGTTGCGGGTTGCGGCATCTTGAAATTTACCGCAAAGACAAAATACATCAGGATCAGCTTTGTAGGATGCAAGATCAAAACAAAATTTGCAAGTTTATTAATTGTTCCACAACCCGCATTTCGCAACTTGCAGGTTGCAGGATGCAAGAACACAAAATAGTACAAATTACTTGATTCAATTAGCTCCGCAACCCGCAATTCTACATTTTGTAGGATGTGGGGTGCGAGCAGACACAAACCAAACAAAAATAATAGGAACTCCGCAACCCGCATTCCGCAGATTGCGGGATGCGGGATTCGGGTTGATTAAAATTAACACATATACAAACTCTCCCGCACCTCGCATTTGCGAGATGTGGGATGCGGGTTTGAAAATGAAATATCAAATGAAAGGTTTTCCGCACTCCGCAAGTTGCAGATTTGCGGGTTGCGGGATGTTAAAACAATCCAAACAAAAATTCATCATTTTGCATTCAAAACAAAGAAATAAAACATAAACGATGTTGCAATTGAAGCTGTAAATAAATTTATTGACACACATGTGACAGCTTGGAATCCTTGTAATTCCCAGTTTTCCACATTTGACTCACACCTTTGTACTACAAAATATCAATGCAATGTTGCATCAACATCGATATTTGCATCAAACTACTCAGCTGACTTTGAAGAACTTGCCAAATTTTGTTCAAAGGCACACCAAATTTTTAGAGTCAATTTTTGGCTATGTGCACGAGTCCGCAACCTGCAATGTGGATTGTGGGATCTTGAAGTTTATAATTGATCAAATTTTCATCCCGCAATCCACCATTTGTGGCATGCGGATTGTGGAATTTCCGACTCATGCACATAAAATATCTTCACATCCCACATTTTGCAGGATGCGGGATGACAAAATTATCAAAATTTGTTTTTGCGTGTTCCCGCAACAAAAATCACAAAATAAAAATGGGATAGTTAATAAAATTTATAGAGAAGCTGTCATTTATTTCCATTCTCTTTTTTCACCTGTGAGAGAGGTTGTCATTTATTTCACAACTTTCCCTTCAAGAAATGACATGCCTTCACTTTCCCTTGAAGAAGATTTTGCATTTGCGTGGGAATGTCCTTTCTGTACCATGTTCATCAGGACATTTCGTCCACGGTGAATGTCAACCTTTTTTTGCAACTCTTGGGGAAACGACATGCCTTCACTTTCCCTTGAAGAAGATTTTGCTATCACAACTTTGGTTGGAATGCATGGAAATGAAAATGCAGATCAATGGGAGGAATTTGTGAACAATGATATGGACCGTTCACCAATGAGTGATGAAGACCTAATTCATGCCAAATATTCTTTTGATGGTAGATTTATTTTTTCTTTATTTGATAAAATGGTACATTTCAAAGAACAATCTACCTTGTGGGAGGATTCCTTCAAAGCTAGCGACACATTGTGCAGAACTAAGGATGTCCAAATTCTTGATTTGGTACATTGTGTTACATGTTTAGAGAAAATACTAGTGGAAAATGAAAAAATAATTTGCCAAAAGGATCAACTTATTAAGGATCAATGTTCTAAATTTACCGTAGTTCTAGCAGAATGAAATTTTGACCTTGATAGATTGAAATACACGTATCAGGCTCAAAAGAAAAAAGATGAGGAAACTATAGGGAGACTTGAAAATGAGCTGAAAAACAAGCTTGAAGTTTTGAACATGCCACCACTGAAGACTGTATTTGGTAAGGAAGCAGAACTTCAGCAAGAATTGAAGCAGAAAGAAACATTTATTGTAGGTTTGAAGGTTGAGTTTCAAAGGGCATTGAGAGAAAGATCGTTAAACAACAAAATGAGACTTCAGAATATGAAGCAAGATTGGAAAAATTGAATAAAACAATTAAAAACAAAAATGAGTTGCTACAAAAAAAAGAGAATTGAAAGGATTTAAGCAACTCTCGAGGCTAAAAGTACTGGAAGAGGAAAAAAATCAATAGTCAAGGGTAAACAAGTCTGCACACCAGAAGAATCAATAGTCAAGGGTAAACAAGTCTGCACAACAGAAGAATCAATAGTCAAGAGTAAATAGGTTTGTACACCAAAAAAATCAACAGTCAAGGGTAAACAAATCTGCACACCAGAAGAATCAACAATCAAGGGTAAACAAGTCTGTATGCCAGAGGAATCAACAGTCAAGGGTAAAAAGGTCAGCACAACAAAAGAATCCAAAGTGGAGGGTAAAAAGGTCATCAGACCAAAACTTTTTGGCAGCACAAAACTAGGTGATGTAACTATGGAGAGCTTACTCTAGTTTCAAAAGTCCTTGCAACAACGAGAGAAGACCTTGAATGAAGCTTCTTCAACAATTAATGTTGTAGAGTTTACATTTGGCTCATCAGATCCAACATTGAAGAAGAAGATAGAGGAGAAGGAGGCCGAAATTAGAGACCTTCACCAAAAAATATTGGAGAAGGGAAAAGCACTACATTTGGGATGTGATAGTGAGATACATGATTTGAAATCCCAAATTAAAGCTTTGCAGAATAAACCTGTGGCAAAAGCAATTTTGTATACTCCATCTGATAGCGATTTGAGGGCACAAGAGCTCGAGAAGGAGGTACAATAGGTCAAGAGAAAATTAAGTGCAGTTCAATTTGACCTGAAGTGGACAAAGGATGATCTTAAAAGAAAGGAAGATGAGCACTCAAGTTAGAAAAATAATAATGTAGAGATGTTGAATAAATGCCTAGAAGAAAAAGATAGATTGCATACAAAAGGGATAAATCTTGCAAACAAAGTGAAAGACCAAGAAAAACAATTAAAACATATGGTTGATGAAGCTTCTGTAGAACTGAAGGGTTCTGGAAAAGGCAAGAGAAGCTATAGTGAATTTTCTTAATCTAAAAAGGAGGAATTGCAAAAACCTCCCAAGCAGCCAAGATTTCTAAAATAATATGGTGTACATTTGATGTCTATGTACATACTAATATTGTTGTAATATAAATTGTCAGTATTTCTTGGCATGCATATATTTTGATATAGTTAATGTGTTTCTAATGAGTAATACAAGTGTAATGTGTAATCCATATGTGCATTTTTCCTATATCTAAGAGAGTTTAATGTGCAACCCATACTGAGAAGTGTGTATGAAACTACAAATGATTAAATATATTCTACAAATGAATTGACATATGAAATATATTCTACAAATGAATTGACAGATCATCATTTCATGCTATATTGAATAAACTGCACTATAACATAGACATACCAACATTTTCTACAAACTCTTGTACTCATTTCTGTAAATTGTAAGATCTATAGTAAAATCCAAGTAATCCAAAACAACAATTGATAGTATTTTCCAATTTTTCATGTCCAGAACTAAAAATGCACACCAATTCCAATCGAAGTACACTGTAGGTATGAAATTTGGAAGTTTGCATACAAAAACATAATTAGACTAGTATAGTTTTAATTTTAGACATAAATTAAACTTCTATTGTGAAATAAGAATGCATCCAACATTTGAAATGAGAACAGAACAACTGTAAATGTTGGTTTCTTGTTGACGAGCATCATAGTTTGGAAACCAATCTCATGGCTCTGCAAGTTTGTATCGTCTAATTCCTTTTTATTATAATATAAATCATCATCGTTCGTTGCAGAAATTAATAAATGAGAACATAACATATATAATACATTCCGAGGAAAAAAGCAGAGATAATGCAAAAATATAACCAGATAGATACTCAAGAAAGTTTTAAAAGGGGCCCAAGAGCATTTTTTATTATATTATGCTTTCATTACAGAGCAGACAACTCCTTCAATAATAATTGTCCCTACTACCTATTAAATTCTATTTATAGACTTCAAGGGTCGGATTGACCATGTTACAAGTGGATTTCATTTGAGTGAAACTAAAATGTCGATTCACCCACGAGCCAACTCATCCTCTGCTGTAATTTCCTAGCTACAAACAAAGATACCAACTATTGTGGAACAAGGAAAACCTGACAGTGCAACACAGGGGGGAAAACATGGATGAAGTGGTCATGTTTCAACACCAGGGGTAGAAAGGGAGTAGAAGAGGAAGTTGCATTCCAGTTATCTGGATGGGAGATGCGAGCAGAGAAGAATTATAACAGAGATGCACAGTGCGTGAGAGGTATCTAAGGAGAAAAGGGAAATTCCAATGAAAGAAGAAAATGGTAGAGAAGAGAGAAATGCCACATACAAATATGGCTCAGTGGAAAACACCATGCAATACCCATATGGTGTGGACAAATTAAAAGCTGGAATTGAAGAAATCAATCCTACTATGCCACTGAGAGGGAATGCTTGGGTTGTTGAAGAGGGATAGGGTGCTGACTCAGTGCAAGAAAGACTTCACTGAGTGATGGGAAAGGAATGCCAAATGAACATAAAAACAATAAGATGGAATGGAAATGCCAATGAAATCCATCGAACCCGGATGAGACTGTCTCCAATTCTTTCCAATTCTACCCATTTCCCATTCCGGCCTTTGGTATCACCATGTTGGCAATTTTTTCTTCAGCAGCCATGAGAGGGGAAGTAATGACGTTGAAGAGCCCAATTTTTGTGCATATAAAAAACCATAAATGAGGTCCAAATGATATTTGCCTCATTAGGAGGTTCTATTTATTCACTAAATATTACAAATGCTATCATGAGTTCGAGATTTTCATGATGTAGTATATATCTATAACTTGGGGTTAATGTGATCTGTATATAATTCCATTATCTCTTGGAGACCACGAAAGGTCACTTAAACGATGATATGAAAGCCCGCAAGGGGAGGAGAATCTAAGATGTGAAATATGTCGTAGTTGAAAGATTTGGTCTTTGGAGCGCATGATATTGACGATGATTTAATGATTAACCAAGATATTTCATATATAATGATTAAGCAACAAGGATATCTTTATACCATCATAAGAAGGCATTGACAAAGTGAAAAATGTCAAGTTTACACACTATGGGATGACTTAAAGCTGACAACAGGTGAGGGTCTGTGAATCCAATGGATTTTTGTGATGGATTGAATGTACCCAGGATCGGGCGGTCCAGGTGAAGGCAGGTTCCAGATCGAGGGTATGTGTTGATTCCGTTGAATTAAATTATGCAGATAAAGATAAGAAGCTGATCCATGGTGAATATAACTAGAGAAGCAAATGAAATATATGTGGTTCAAGATCGGCTGATGAACGAAATCTCTCACCGTGGATGAAATGTCCCGATGAACATGGTACAAAAAGGACATTCCCACGTATGATATGTTTTTTCTGACCAGTAATTGAGTCCCCAGACACCATTCGCAACATTCTATAGGTCAAGATTATGTTCCTAGCATCATCTGCTGTCCCAACTTCGAGGATCCATCATGAAATTTAGATTTTGAAACAGTAAATCTTGCCTCTACATGAAACAAAGAAACACGGGCAACCGAATTTGTTCTTATCCCACCTACAACATTTGCGAAAGGGCAAGGAAGGTCAAGTCCAAATGCCTTGACCCACCTGGGCAACAATGAGGGAGAAGACCTAAGGTCTTATCCATGGCCAGTATGATAATTGAATATCAGAGGAGATGACTTGACTGGAATTTCTGCAAGGAGTGAAGATCCTCGCTCACTTGTCAATTGTACTATGTTTATGATTGCCAGTTGTCATGTGTGCAACTATGCTGGTAATGTATTTTTTGATTTGTCTGGCTCACCCTATATAGCACCACCGTTCGGAGCTGCTAAAAAATGAGGATGAATGATCATTGAGAGAAAGGCCAAAAGTGCAATGGCTGTATGGTTCCACAAGCTCATTTTCCAAGGGGTACTGATGGTTGGCGAATATGAAATTATGTTCCTTTATCATCCTGGTTGTCTGCACCAGGAAATTGGCAATCATCAGGGCCTAGATGTGATGCACTTTGAATATTCCCGAATAGGAATACTTCCAACTGCACAATACAATGCTTTTCCCGTCTCTGGAGTGTGTCCTCAGAAATCCTCGAAGAGGTCACAGCTTCCAAAGTCCTCCTACATGGGGACCATGTTTAGTGACAGGCAGTTGGAGCGAATGCTCGTACTGGGGTGGCGGGTGTCTGAAGTCTTCATCACCTCATTTGTAATTCCTAATTGCTAATTTTCTCTGAGGTGGTGAAGAGGTTGAGGACATACTCCACTGTATTGCATGTTGGAGAGCCTATTTAATGGGAGTTGAGGAGAACAAGAATGCTTGTCTCCAAGAGCCCTCACACAAAAATGTTACTAGCACATAGGGGAAATGTGGACAAGGATGAGCAAAAAAAGCACATAAAATCCTTTGGCAGTAGGAAACCATGCAGAAAGGCACTGTTGAGCACGAAACACAAAGGCAAGGAAGGACATGTGGCTGAATCAATAGACACACGAGTGGTTGAGCCCAATGTGCTTATTGCATCCAACGCTATACCTTTCTGTAATTTTATGCTAATAGAGTTGCAAATTCATTATAATTAATATATTTCACAAGAGTTTGAGCGTTTCGGGGTTTCAAACCATAATCATATCATAATATTAGTTGGTTAAGGTTTGTTTATCATTAGTTTATTCCAAAACAGTGTTTGCTTATAACAACAATCTTAATAGTTTATGGTTAAACTTGAGGTCATAATAATTTAGCTACAGTTCAGGATCATTTGGACTTTAAACAAAATGGAGAATTATAGATGTGATGTTCAACTTGGTTTTGAATCAGCTAACTATCCCAACATTGAGGAATTGCTAGGGATTTGGAGCAGATGGCGGGATTTCCTTGGATATTAGTTTTATTTAGATTTGTCAATCTGAATTTGATGAAAATCTACTTTTTGTAATAACGAATTTTTGGAAGGCAAAAATTTGGACAAGACTTTGGAAATACCTCTGTTTAATTGAGGTTTTGTAATTTTGTGCAAATCTATTTAATACAGTAATGATATTTTTTCATGTCTCTTTTTGTTTAGTTGATTAAGTTTCCTTAATGAATAATGAGTTTTCTTGTTTCAGATGATTCAATATTACTGTTAGTATTTTGTGATCAATTAGTACATTTATTCACAGCCTTGCTATTGACTCATGTACCGATAAGATTTTAATAGAGCTTATTTTATTAAAATATGTATCCTACAATATGGGTACATAATGAGCTTTAATGGATCATACTTTCGCACCATGAACATGATTACCTCAAATACTACATGAGAAAATACAATAACTATTTGCTTACTATCTTAATCTATCTATAAATTTACATATCTTACTTTTTCTTAAAAAAAAACAACTTACTCTATCAAAGTTATTTTACAATAAGAAAATGAAATCACTGTTCAATAGAGTAACTAGATTAAGTACTATAATAAACATATTATCCATCATCCATAAATAAAAATACATATTCTTAATATAAACATGTAAATCATACCACTCTATTTATATTAAAATAAACATTAAACAACGGTATTACTTCTTGCGAAAGCAATAGAGTTGTATTCCTTCTTACTAAAGCTAAGACGTACACAGTTCTTAGGCATGCGTAGAAGCTTAATTCCATGGAATGTAAGAACAATGGTCAATTTCAAGAAAAAACAGAAGCACCATTAAAAGTGAAGGTTTCTTCTGGAGAAGTTCTGAACCTGCGAACTTTTTGGAGAACGAATATACATTATATTGTTTTTTAAGCTAAAAAAATAACAAATTAATAAATTGTTATTCCGCAACTTTATTTCCACAATGTACACACTTTTCCTTCATTAGTTCCTCAATTTCACAATTTAATGGCATTATTGATAACAATGATCCCAACGAAAACGGAGGCTATGGCAATGCCAATCTGGTATGTGAAGATATCCAAAGATGCTAGCAAAATAGAAGAAAGATTGAAAAAAGTTCTGCAAACATTTGATTTATTTATCATAGTAGGGTTTTTAAAGTAATTACATTTTTGTAAAGATTATAATTAATAATGTTCCGCGTCTCGAATCCCGCATCTCGCAATGCGGGTTGCGGGAGCTTGAAATTTATTATTTGCAAGTTTTCCATCCCGCAACCCGCATCCCTAAATTTCAGAATGCGGGATGGAAAAATTGCAAATAATAAATTTCAAGCTCCCGCAACCCGCATTGCGGAATGCAGGATTCGGGATTCGCAACATTATTATTTATAACCTTTACAAAAATGTAATTACTTAAAAAACCCTACTATGATAAATAAATCAAATGTTTGCAGAACTTTTTTCAGGATTCACGATGATTTTGTCCAAAAGGTGCAAAAAAGACATCAACTATCATCATTATCAATATAAATTCTGTATTCCATAAAATATGCAGGCTGTTTTATATGTAATTTGCTTATGTTTCATTTTCAAATCCTTCATGCAAACATAATCCTGTAAATCTTGGATACTAACATAATGTTTTAGTTGTTACCATCGGCCTTTTGAAATTATGTATGAAATCATCAGCTCTTTTCTATAGCTCTTTAGGTGGCTATGAATCATACTGCAGATAAAATAGCTGATGAAGCACACTGTAAGTCATCCGATCTGCTCTAACTTATCTAGATCGACACTTAGCTATTCAAATTTTGGAGTCTTTCTATCCTAAGTAGGTTTGAGATCATTGATGGCCTACTTGACATTGAGAAGACAAAAGGAGACAGTCAACATGGTTAGTTGGAAAGCATCACAAAGAAGTTATTGGCAAGGGAGCAGGAAGACCATTCGATTATGATACTTTGGAAGTTATCGGCATGAATGATGAGAGCGTTAACAAGGTTGTTTATAGTCACTGGAAGGTTAAACAACAACAACAGTAATCAATGCACAACCATGATATTACCACAGAATAATGTCATTGACACCATGTCCTACATATCAATTAGGTTTACCTAGTTGGCCATAGTTAGCATCTTTTAGGGAAGCCACAATTACCAGTGTTGGAATTTGATGACCTCCTCGACACATTGAGAAAAATCCATATAATGGCTTAAACTTGAACTTCAATATTGTAAAGACTTTTTATTCATATAAATATATTTCTACTGTAAATACTTGTATTTTTAACAGTCAGTTTTTCAAGCTGCAAATCAAAGTTGGGGTCTGCAAAAAATGTCACACGCCCTTTCATGGAAAAAGGACAAAACACTTCAATAGGGATGTCAATTTTAGATGACGCTAACCTTTGAGGCTACTTGCATAGTTGGGAACATAGGTCGTCATCATTTCTTGTTTTTGTAGGTATGAATGGAAAGTATCTGTTTAGCTTATCCTTTTTTAGCCTCTATCCAAACTTTTTAGTTTGTCAGGTTATCTTCAGCTTTCTCTCTTCAGCATAATTCTAAACCTTTTGCTTATTTAGACATTAAAACTGATGAACTACTGCCAATTTTGTCATGGTTGAGCGATAAAGACGGTGACCTAACATTTTCTTTCTTTACCATAATTCAAAACATTTTGTTTTTTTAAACATTAAAACCGTTGAACTATTGCCAATTGAGTCATGGTTGAGTGGTGAAGACAGATGCCTGTCAGGTCACCCACCAACATTGATTGCCACAAAAAGAAGTCGGGGCAGGTGTCAATTGGGACAATTGTAGATCTTTTGAAGTTCAAAGGAAACACATTTCGAAACAAAACTGGTGAACTTATTTGATTTCAATATTGACTGGGCTCTAGTCTCTGGGATTTCTGATTTTAATTTTGACGAGCCAAACGTAATGCTTCTGGAGTTTAATGAAGACACTTTAAACAAATAGTGAACTGTTCTGATGTCAAAACCTTAGACATGAGCTCTCGACTTCCTGATTTGATTTTGATGGGCGAATAGTAAAGCTTTTGTAGTTTAAAGGAAAAACTTTCAACCATAAATAGTGAACTGTTTTGATTACATAATCTTCCACATGAGCTCTTTATGGAACCTTTCTATTACGAATTTTTGTAGGATACCAAGACTTATTAAAAGCTATTGGATAAAATCACAATTTTATCTCACGAGCCAGTGGTTACCTCATGTGTGATTTCAAGCAAACGATCATCTTGTCACATAATCCGGTTGCATACTTAGTATGTGGGTTGTTCGTATGCATAGAGGCTTCTCTGCAGTATTCTTAAGCTTTCAAAATCTGCCTTAGCTTTGATTTTCCACAGACTCCTTTATTTGACAAATTGCAGTCAGAATTTGAAAAGCTATACAAAGCTCAACAATTCAACCAGGAAACAAAGTGCAGTTTCCTGTTACCGCAGCAATCCCGACCAGGAAGTTTTAAATTTATTTTCTAAAACTTCAAATTCAGCTCTTTGAAGCAACCGTCTCAAAAACCTGCAAAATCGACAAATTAGGGAGAACGAACTCTGTAATGAGCCTTTTGAAAAGAGCTTTAAAGTTGTGGCAAGAAGCTTTCAGCTCCAGGAGCTTGAAACGGAGCAAAGAAGGAAAATATAAGAACAAAGTTTTGTTTCAAACCCGAGACGATGCAATCCACACTCCCGCAATGCGGGTTGCGGGACCGCATTGCGGGAGCTTGAAATTTATTATTTGCAAGTTTTCCATCTTGCAACCCGCAAAACGAAATTTCGGGATGCAGGTTGCAGGATGGCAAACTTGCAAATAATAAATTTCAAGCTCCCGCAACCTGGATTGCAGGATGCGGGATTTGGATTCAGGATGAAAATTTTTATTTTTTATAACCTTTACAAAAATGTAATTACTTAAAAAAACCTACTATGATAAATAAATCAAAATTCAACATTCTCCAAAACACACACCAGACCGAAATACAACTTATCTCCAGGTGGGTCTTAATATAATTCCCAGGTTATATTACATTATGAAGAGTTACAAATGGCCTAATTCTGCATCATTATTACGTGCAGGTGGTTGAGAGACTCTAGAATAGTGTGCCTGAATTGCTATCGGAAGCGTCACGTGGAACTACAGTTTATGGTCGTTATAGGCACATTCGAACCAGGGTTTTCTTCCAGCAGAATTGCTTTCACAAAACTTTGTACTGTGATGACTATTATCTATGACCTCTATGATACTCACGGAACGCTGGATGAACTCAAGATCTTTACAGAGGCAGTTAGACGGTAAATTCGAATCATAAATACATTTCAGATGGCGTATTGACAACTTACTAATTGAAAAATGGGAATTATTTGTTTTGTAATTATGGAAAAGGATTTGTCATTTCTGTGAGAAGATCACTTCCTCTTACAGTGTTTTGTTTACATCTACATTAGATCTCAGATTAAGTTGCATTACGGAACTTCATATCCTTTTAACATGTCAAAATTATAGTGAGCTCACAAAGCTTCTCTCCAAGCTGTTTGAGTATAGAAAGACAATTTTAAAACAAACTAAATAAGTTAATTTTTTTAGGTCCAATAAACCAAAGTTTGGTCTAAAAAGACGTTAACTATCATCATCATCAATATAAATTCTGTATTCCATAAAATATCCAGGCTGTTTTATATGTAATTTGCTTATGTTTCATTTTCTTATTGCTATTAAGTTTGGTCTGACACCATGTGAACACTATAGGAATAAATATTCCAGATCATATCATGCCCAAGCAACATTGTGTTATACTAGCAGCATGGATATTTGTTAACGTCCAAATGCACCGCCCTCTAATTATTTTTGGGGTTCTTAGACCTGTTTATTTATACCGTTTTCAGATGGGATCTTTCGTTGATAGACAACTTTCCCGACTACATGAAAATTGCGTTGGAGATTTTCTTCAAGATATCCAATGAACTGATTGCTGAAGTTCTGAAAGAGCAAGGGTGAGATATGGCAGCCTACATACAGAAAAATGCAGTATGTACTATTAATTATGAAGAACATTTTGTTCAAGACCATCAAATTCACAAAACCATCAAAACTTAAAAAACTTGCGGGATTTTGAATTTTAATATTTTCAAAGTTTATCATCCCGCATCCCGCACTTTGCAATTGCAGGATGCAGGATGTGGGATCACAAAACCACCGCACTCACATGAACAAAAACTTTTTCGCATCTTGCATCAATATAACGTAACCTCAGGTTGCAGCAGTCAAGTTATTTCTTAATGAATCTTCTAGACTTCATGAATAGGTGCTTTGAAAAATTTTGAAGTTAAAAAAGGTTCCATAAAAAAACACAAGTTTACATTTTATATATCTTAATTAATCATTTGCATTTCAAATTATCTTTACCCACCTCTTTTGGTAAAAGAAAATGTTTTTTAATGCCTTGCCTGGCCTTCATGAATAGGCGCTTTGGAGAATTTCAAAGATGAAAACGGAGGGTTTTTCTGCAATTCCACTTGTGATCAACTTGAAGAAGAAGATGATAAACAAATGAGAAGCATGTTGTCATTGTTTCAAGCTTCTAACATTTTGTTTCCCGGAGAAAAAGTGATGGCCAAAACTGATGGTGTTCCCAATCTCGTTAAGACCAAAACTGATGATGTTCCCAATCTCGTCATGACTGAATATGAAGTGGCATATATCATAGACTGGATAACACTTTGCCTGCCAGTGGATAATACCACATCCAATTTGATCCAGCACCTCGTCAAATTGAACCAGACGCAAGACTCCGGATGGAGAACGTTTTGCAATGTTAAAGCCTGAGTGTTTTCAGAACATAGTTCAATTGGACATGCCATGGTACAAAATAAATCTTGAGCGTTTTAATTCCATGCCGCTTTCTTCCGTATTTGCCGATAACACTTTGCTTGCCAGTGGATAATACAACATCCAATTTGATCCAGCACCTCGTCAAATTGAACTAGACGCAAGACTCCGGATCGAGAATGTTTTGCAATGTTAAACCTTGAGTGTTTTCAGAACATAGTTCAATTGGACATGCCATGGTACAAAATAAAGCATGAGCATTTTAATTCCATGCCGGTTTCTTCCGTATTTGCTGGATCACGGGATATACTAACTGGAAATTTTAACCATGGAAAATTTAACTCGCCCATCACAATGCGACATGTGTCGGAATGGTAATGGTCAGGGAGACGAGGAATCTTTGAGACTGCGTCTCCATAGAGAAAACGCCTTCGACGTAAACATTTAGACTATGGCTATTAAATAAGACATCTATATAACATATTTATTCAACATTCTCTCTATCTTCTCTAGGATTCTATTTTCATTTTGGTGGAAATTATCTATCAAATTCCAAATTTGCATGATTATTTCAACATAATCTAAATCACTTAAATTTCCAAAAATCAAATGGATAAGGATGGAATATTCTCTCAAAAAGTTAAATTTATATACATTTACTATTTTATTGCATTGAGAGGGGCTCTAGCCAGTATAGTATGGGGGAGATGATGTTGTAATGTTACTACCTAACAAAACAATAAAAATAAAAATAAAAATAATTATTAGTAGAAAAACAACCCAATATGGAAGAGATGTTGTAATATTCCTACCTACCAAAATAATATAAAATGTAATTACCAGCCAAAAAAATGTTTGCCTTGTACATGGTTTTAAAACAACCCATGTTTTTATTATACATGGTTTATGAGGACCTTGCAAGGCCCTCCTAAACCATCCATGGTTTTAAAAGCATGGCTTTGAATCCCAGATCAATAGATTTGATTTGATCCCTCTCGACCCTTGATAGAGCCTAACATTTGGAACATTTGGATCTATGCTGATTTAAAAAAATTTAACTCTAAAAATCCTGTCTCTCATAAACAAAAAAGTCTCATATACCAAATTAGTTTAAGTTAACTCTAACCTTGAAAAAAAATTATTATTATATTACAATTAACTAAAATAAATATTATTTAAAAAACTCAAAAATAATTTTCCACATTAAATCAAATTAAATAGACTAATAACAATAAATATAAATTAATACTTAAAAAAAAATCTAACCTAACCATGAAACTAACCAAATACTCGTAAACAAAACAAACCATGATCGAGTAAAACCCTTGTAATAATCATATAATTTTATCTAAATTCACATTGCTCAATGAACCCTACTCCTTAGATTTT
Organism: Pseudotsuga menziesii; assembly: GCA_001517045.1. Taxonomy (NCBI): domain Eukaryota; kingdom Viridiplantae; phylum Streptophyta; class Pinopsida; order Pinales; family Pinaceae; genus Pseudotsuga; species Pseudotsuga menziesii. The sequence continues at coordinate 422,035 of LPNX010763124.1, forward strand.
ACCAAGAAGTTTCTTGCTGGATGCCAAGACAGATAATGCACTATACAAAGCAAGTTGGTCGGTCTGTTCCCAGACAAAAAATGAACTGTAGAGACAAAAATAGATAACTATAGGGTAAGTAGGTCGGTTTGTTCATTCATTAATGTATGGTCAGTGGGTAGTTTGACTTCTTCGGAGAAGGAAGACGCGAGGTAGCTTCCTGTTGTGGCGATGCCACTCACATCCGACATCACATCTGATTATGATCGTGGAGAGTACGCGGAGGATAGCCTCCAGTCAACCCCAAATTCCTTGAAATTGCTGCTCGGTAACTTCCTCCGTTCACATTGGTGGACAAAAATCCATTTATTTTCACTCAAATCGCAACATTCAAATGATTTGATTAAAAGCCCAGATCGCAGCAAAAAAAACCCAGATCGTATCAAACGAAGTGGGAGCGATTGTTTTCAATAATGAAGGCCGTGTGAGTAAATTAGGTTGCTTGTCTTTGGCATAATTGTATTTCCGGTCTTTTGCAGAAGAACCCACTAGTGGACCTGAATGATTTGGGAGTTGTGGATGCTATCAATTCAATTCTTTGATTAATTTAATGAACTTCGCTCGGGGGAACTTGGTTTTGAGGAAATTGGAGGATCCGTCCGAGATGGGTCCGATAGCAAAGCGGAGAAGGACTCTCAGGAAATCGACCATATTCAAGCTGTTGCTTCTGCTGGTTATGTTTGAGGAGAAACAGAAACAAGAGCAGGAAGAGTGGGATAGAAATTACAAGCTTGAGAGAGAAATGTTTGAGAAAAATCACAAGAGGAAGATTGAGATGATGATGGAATACTACAATCGCCTGCAAGAATACTATACCCAGATGGACGATATGGAGAGATGTAGGCTCAAGAGGGCCAGGCTTGGAGTAGCTGCTCTCGGGGCAGCTGTTTCCACTCAGCAGAGCGTTCAGAGAAGGCTTTGGGTGAAGAACAGATCGCAGGTAGGGAGAATTTTAGAGGTTAAATTTTGTTATTAGACTAATTTTCAAATATTTTTCCCAAAATCGATTTGCCCTAAACTGAATATAAACATAGGTTTGAAGAATTTATAAGATTGGCACATATTTTTTTATAATCATGCATCCTTAAAATATATCTTGCATCGCAGGCCTGGTGGCAACAGTGCAATCATCCAGGATTCCCTGATGCGGATTTCCACAAATCCTTCCGAATGAGTAGGGCAACTTTCAATCATATTTGCGAAGAATTGAATTCAGTGGTGGCCAAGGAGAACACAATGTTGAGGGCAGCAATCCCTGTGAGCCAGCGGGTGGCCGTTTGCATCTGGAGGTTGGCTACTGGAGAGCCATTGCGACTGGTGTCCAAGAGATTTGGACTGGGGATATCAACCTGTCATAAGCTGGTTTTGGAAGTCTGTTCTGCCATTCGCCGGGTGCTCCTCCCCAAATATGTTAAGTTTCCTTCCAATGATCGGATGCAGGGCTTGATGAAAGAGTTTGAAAGAATTTCTGGGATTCCCAAAGTTGTTGGGGCCATGTACACTACTCATATACCTATAATTGCTCCCAAGGCTAACGTAGCTGCTTACTTCAATAAGAGGCACACTGAGAGAAACCAGAGAACATCATACTCCATTACATTGCAGGGAGTTGTTGATAACACAGGTTCCTTCACTGATATCTGTATAGGCATGCCTGGGTCTATGTCTGATGACATGGTCCTAGAGAATTCCGATCTTTTTAAGTTGGGAATGAAAAATATCTTTCATGGGGGTTATGTTGTGGGTGGCTCCGGTTACCCCCTCTTGGATTGGCTTTTTGTTCCATATGTTCAGCATAATCTTACTTGGACTCAGCATGCTTTCAATGAGAAGATAAGCGAGATCCAGAAGATTGCAAAGGGTGCATTCGCTCGATTGAAAGGGAGGTGGCGTTGTCTGGAGAAGCGCACTGAGGTGAAGCTGCTTGACTTGCCAATTGTTCTTGGAGCATGCTGTGTGCTGCATAATATTTGTGAAAAGCACAATGAGGGCTTTGATCCAGAGCTGGCTTTTGAACTATTAGATGATGAGATGTGTCCAGAAAACTGTGTTCGGTCTCGGAATGCTATGCAGGCAAGGGATAGTATTGCCCACAATTTGTTGCATCATGCTCATGCGGGCACAGGTTTTCACTAGTCATACTGCCAAAGCTTTTTTCTTCTTTCTGGTTTACTTTTTGGGTTATTTTTTTTGAACACCATATCTATCTCCCATGCATGCTCATGAGATCTCCCACTTCTAGCAGAGCTGGAAGCATCCCAATCAGAGATGGGATGCATATAGGGTCACCTTCAGTTCAGAGTGTTGCCCACGATTTGTTGCATCAAGCTCATGCCGGCACAAAGTTTTCTCTAGACATACTGCTAAAGCCGCCTTCTTCTTTTTGGTCTTTTTATTAGGTTCTTCTTTCTTAACTCCAATCTATCTTCCATGCATGCTCATGAGTCTTCCCACTTCTCCCAAAGCTAGAAGCTTCTCAATCAAAGATGGGATGAACATAGAGTCACCTTTAGTTGAGCTTGCAAAGCTCAGGGCTTAAACATAATTCCATGCTTGTTCGCATCAGGGCTGTGTGTTCAGCTGTTACAAAAACAACTAGAAGCATCCAAATCAGAGGGGATGAATATAGGGTTACCTTCAATGGAGCTGGCAAATCTCAGGGCTCAAATATAATTCCATGCTTGCTCGCATCAAGGTTGCCTGTACAGCTGTTACAAAAATAGCTAGAAGAATCCCAATCAAAGATGGGATGAATAGAGGGCCACTTTCAGTTGAGCTGGCAAATCTCAGGGCTCAAATAGGATGAATAGAGGGCCACCTTCAGCTGAGCTGGCAAAGCTCAGGGCTCCAACATAATTCCATTCTTGTTCGCATCAGGGCTGCATGTTTTGCTGTTACAAAAAAGCTGGAAGCATCCTAACCAGAGATGGCATGAATATAGGGTTACTTTCAGTTGAGCTGGCAAAGCTCAGGGCTCAATCATAACTAAATGCTTGGTAACTCTTGCAACACTCCTTTGTTTCTCCTTGTGAGGTTGGACATATTACTGGTGTAGCATTTCTAATCGGCAGTGTCTTCTTCTTCAAGGCTTCTTTTGATAATGGTGATGTATTGGAAGAAAAAATATATGATAATCTTCTAAAGTAATGTCGGTATCTCAAAATTCATTTTACCACAGCACTTATTTTTTCATTACCCATTGTATCTAATCAGAGTTCTTAACCTTCTGGCACTGAGATCTCAAGGTACTCAGTTCTTGGTTTGGCAGACTTTGATTCTTTCTCTTGGCAAACTAGTTAATAAGTCTCTTTGGTTATTTTGGTGACAAATTGTATAGTTATCTTTGATTCAAATCTATTCTATATCATGCAACCTTTTTTTTTCTCTTTTTTTGGGCGAAAAAAAACTAGTTAATAAGTCTCTGTAGTTCCTTCCAAATTAAGGTGTTCCAATTGCTTGCATTCAACAATTTTTTAACTAATTCTTATAAAGTTGTTTACTGATACCTGTTTTTAATATGCCTCGTTGACGTCTCGTATTCTCCTGCTATTTCCACTCGAAAATATTTGAATATGAGGCAGTTAAGAAGCTAGAGAAATTTTTATAGCATCAGTAGGTGAATGGATTGGTGCTTTTGGGTTAAAACTTAAGATAGATGGTAGTAGAAATTTAAATCAGAAACAAGTTGAGCAAAAAAACTCTGCACTTAATTCTACTCGTACATATGTTTTCGAGTTACTGATAAGTTTGCAATACTAATCTGAACTGCCCATGGGATTTTCTTCCATGTACATGGTAATGCATCTGGTTTGAAAGTTAAAATCGAAATTTCCCTTTAAAGTTCAAATACAGAGAATTTATAGTTATACCAAAATTGGAGAGATATACAATATAACAAAAATTGTGACAGTTCTTGTAAATCTAAGCTTGAATGTCACCAGTAAAAATTTAAGCACAGAAAGCCTAGGCTCTGAAACTAGGCTTCTGAAATTGAACATAGCAAACATAGACAAAGAAAAGTGTGAAATAGTCAATCAAACACAACTCATTGTCGGAATCTATTTGTGTCTATCTAGATTGGGACAACTCATTCTCGAAACATATTTGTATCTATCTAGATTGGGTGACGGGTTGGGTCGACGCTGATGTTAACAGAACTACACTCTGAAGACTCCCAAGGAAGATAGTACGACTTGCTGGGAATCAAACCTGGGCCAATTTAGAAAAACTCCCACTTATTTACCACTAAACAGCAACTCGGAAACTTGTTTGTTGAACACTTTAACCAAAATTCTTATGTTTACAACACAGAGACTTCACGTGACGATGATTATCAGCTTCCATTTCATCCCAAATGTTGAAATATTATAACTTTGTACACTAGTAAGGAAATTGTAAGAAGCATTTCACCGCACATGACAATCACTATCGACTTTTATAATGTACCAAATGTCAAATGGTAACAAACACTTCCCCATTATTAGACAAATAAATCAGAGTTAAATGTAATATGTTGTAAGCCATTTCACAATTATATTAGGCTAATCTTGCATTAAATATGTTGCACAATGTTGTGTGATATCATATCCTTGTTCAACACTTGTTTTCAACTATATTAAGGTGTATTAAGGTGTAAGGGGGGTTGACCCCAAAACTTTTTGGTCACAACTTACAACATTCAACCATTTGAGCTAGGGCACTGAGTTTGGGAGGATTATATATTAAACATTCTCTTCCCTTTGTTATTAAATATGACATCTTTATAGCATATTTATTTAAGCATTTTTTTTCTTTAATTTTCTATGCTGAGGAGTAACTTAGCCCTGGAGTGTAAACATTTTATGAATTGGTTCTTTTTTTGTTACTTGAAATAACAAGGAAGGAAATTGACATCTTTGGTTTGAAATCTGACAAGAATAACTTTGAATTGATGGAATTCTAAGTATATGTTAACATTACTTTACTTGGTTTTACCAAGGACAATCAAGAGTGGTGAATCCATTTTTGCCTTAAAACAACAATTTTGTTAATTCAAAATTGCAATTTTGACAAAGATTCTTGGCTGTATTTTAGTGACGGCAAGCTGAAAAAGATTAAAAATGTATAATTTTTAGCCTTGTTCATAACTTCATTAGTGTAACCTCAAAATGAAGGAAAGCTTGATCAAAGTGAATATGGGCAGGTACGTTGCTTAATGATAGGAGGTGTTTATTTTGGGAAGGTTTATAAATAACCAATAAAGGATATGTCAAACAACAACATTGGCACAAACATTTCCTTTTTTCAATGTGCTCTTCAACATTATTACCATGACAAACGCTGGAATTCTTTTATGCTAACAAGAATTTATAGAATAGAATGTGAAACATCCATTCAAGGAGATCATCAATAGATGGTGGGGTTTGGATGAGGAAAGGAAATGGATTATTTGCTTGAACACAATATGGAAGAATGGGGCCTCTCACTCGTTGTGGGCCTTTGCATGGATGATGGTTTATGAGGGTTTACCATCAAAGGCTAGGCTTGCTAAGTTTGCCTTTACAAATGCACAATAGTTCAAAACATATTTTGCAGTGCAAATGTGTAAGTGACTCTCAAGCTCAATCTCTCGTAAGAACCTTCTCTTTATCTTTTTAGAGATTTTTGAGTTGATATCTACTTTGAAATTATTTTATATAATTAGCGTCTCTCATTATGCATTACTGAGCATTTAAATTTCTTTTGGGTTGTTAAAAGCATAATGTATGGGGTAGTGGATTTCTCCCAGCAAGATCATTGAACAAAAGCTAATATAGACACAACAATGGTTCAATTATAGTACAAGCCATATACCCTTCAACCCTCGTATTTTTGAGCCCATTGGTGCAGAGATCCTTAGCCATTATTCCATAAGCTAGCTACTCTTTTCAACAAATATCCAAGATGTCCATTCAAAATAGTTAATGTTACTTTAAGGTTGTTTTCTTGTTTAATGGTTTTTCTTTTATATTTATTTTAAACCATGGTAATTCACATAAGATTTAGTGCTATGGAGAATCACAAGTATGTGCAAACACCATCTAAAAAGCCTAGTTAATGTTACTTTAAAGTTGTTTTCTTGTTTCATAAATTTTCTTTTATATTTATTTTAAACTATATTATTTTAAACCATGGTAATTCACATAAGATTTAGTGCCATGTAAAATCACAAGTATGTGCAAGCACCATCTAAAAAGCTTAGAAGTTTTCTTTTTGAATAAACTTTAATCCCATAGAGAGTTGCATGAATATTTGCAATAGTTGTTTGGAGAATCCTTCATTGCCTTTCTGCCCAATAGAGACCACCTTGACGTCAACCTCATATGAGGATATTAATAAAGCTGAATTTAAGTCCAACTTCTCTATTTCTACCACCAATCCTTTGAATCCAAGTTAATGTTGCAATACTTAGAACACTAGGACTTACATAAATAAAGACTAAAGACATCAACATATAGATCCTTTTTAACTGTCATTACATATTACAACACCTAATGATGACAACTAATCTCAAATATATTTCAACTTTAAGGGGCAATGTGGAGGACACACTAGAAAGATTTGAAAGGAAATGACTTAGAATCCAAGTGAAGGTAGAACTGTCAAGCTTCATCCCTCTCGCTTCTTCCAATTTCAACCAAGTGTGCGAGGCGACTCTCCTCCCAACCAACCACTCAGTTAATACAACTAAGAACCCTTAAGCCTTCAATTAACAATCTATGCCAACTTTTAGTTTTCATTCTTTTTTTTGAAGCTTAAGTACTAAGAAAAATTCCTCGAGATCAAGGTTGCTTTCCAGCAAACGATCATTTACCACCTATTTAACATCCATTAAATATGTGTTGTTCCTATCAATCCATGTAAAAAATATCATGCATAGTCTCCACTTGTCATCAAGCAAATAACTCTTATCATTACTTAATCATGTAGAATTTAGTTAGTTTCTTTTTTTGTTAGGTTTTCTTTTAAATTCTATTTTCGTAAAATTTTTATTAATTTTAATTTATAATAAATTAGTTTATCTCTTATTATTATTTAAGACCAATTGTTTGTTTATTTACTTATTTATTTTCATCCCCAAGTATAAGATTAATTCTAATAAATATGAGACATTACGAATGCATTTCCCTCACAAGTGACTTGTTTCATGAAGGTCAATGTAACATACATGGTTACACTAAAAACCTCATTAACCACCTTGGAACATCCAAGGAACCTCAAAGTATGCAAAATTTAAAACTAAATGAACAAATTATAATTTGTCATTAACCCAAAAACCATTTACTTAGTGAATGAACACTCCAAGCATAACAATTCATGGTGCCTAGACAACTCTAGAACAATTTAACATTTTGTTTGGACTAAAATGGATAGTAATTTTATATTAAAAAGGGAGGATATCACCTTATAATTGCATTAAAATTGTCCAAAATAGGGCCCAAGGCCTGAAACTCTATGGCTCTTATAAGCATAATATTCAAACCTCAAAAAACTTGGTCTCTTTGCTATCATCTATCCTATTCATCTTGTACAAAATCTGTCTAACATACTAACCTAACAAAAATATATAGGAGCAATACATAACTACGCTAGAAATGGAAAGCCCATGGAACATGGTCTTCCACTTTTATCTCGAGGAATGAAAGAGGATGCCTCAACTAAGTTTCTTTCTCTCTATTGTTGTTGTAAGGATTCCACATTTTTCTCTAGGATTGCAATCTAGATCTTCATTGTCTCAGCTTGGTTCTCATGTCGGTCATATTGGTCTTTTAACAGGTCTAGTTGAAGCTAGAAACCCCCCTGCTTTGTTATACTGATGCTACTCCTCTTCATCCTTTCACTCCTTTTGATGTCGCTCCCGTTCGCTAAGGTCTCTTTCTATCCCGCGGAACCTTTGCTTCATCTTTCAGAGCCCCCTAATTAGCCGATTAATTTCATGCCCGGTGCAATAGAAATCCTCACTAACCCCACCACCCCTGTCCATTCTTATTACCGAAAGACAACCTTCCTTGGCTATCCCGGTTTCTTTCAGGGACTGAAACGAAGGAATTTCAACTACAGAATTACAACTTCGAGATGTTGGATTAAGCAACTGCTTTATGCTCCAGAATCGACAATTTGACCAATGGTATAAATTATGGTTTATTCTTAACTCGTCCTCTTTTATCCGTCTCTAGCCATGCCAAATAATATCTACCCGTCTGACAATAAATCCTTCATACCCCATTTCAGATGATATTCCATTTCTTGAGTAGTACCTGCATGGATCTAGAGGCTTCAAGATGTGTGGAGGGAGGAAGTCACCACAATTGGAAAACATTCCAACCAGGCGTGACATCAGAACATTAACTTTGTCATTTGTAGAAATGATGAGGAAGCTAACTCCCTTATTGAGAAATGATGCACCATCTTGTCGAACTTCAAGGTTGCTAGGATATAGCATGTGTCTCCGCCATGCTTTGGATTTGGTGGAACTTGCAAGAAGGAGGATCCAATGATCCCTTAATTTGATCACCATTATGTTTTTATCTTGACTTAGGATAGGAACCTTCATGGTGCTATGGTATTGTTTCATAATGCTGGGCTCTGTTGTGACTTATGTAGAATCCTTTTGATTCCCTGGTGGCTATATTTTCCAAAGCATCCGCATCACTGTTATGGACCCTGGGGGTATGATAAAAGCTATCCCAGGGGATTGAACTCTTCATATTTTCCACAATTCTAAAATGAGTTCCATCCAAGGAGGGGCATTGCAGAAGGATCAGGGGAGGCAGTGTTAGATTTTTATTATTTAATCAATATGATCTAGGATCTTAGCTGAGAGAATAACATGCACAACAATAATCATAAGAGACAAGAGACACAAAGAGTTTTCCTCGGGGAAACCATAAAGGAGAAAATCCCACAACTTCCTCAGAGATAGAATGAGAACCAATAGAAAACGTAAAAACCAAAACCACAAAGATGATCTCCGACATCTGTTCTCCCTCTCACTTGTGCGAGCTCCTCCTCTCTCACTTATGCGCTATAGTTGAGTGAGTGTGTGTTTCAAATAGAGAGTCTCACTCTCTATTTATACTAGTTTTCCACTTGAGAATTACTCTATAGGGCCAACCTCACTAGGAGAGTCTAATAACCCTAATACCCTTCAACTGTGGGGACTGTTGCCTTGACTTACAATGGAGGGTTAACTTCAACTCAATTGTGGGGACTATTGCCTTGACTTACAATGGGGGGTTAACCTCAACTCAATTGTGGGGACTATTTCCCCGACTTACAACAGAAGGTTAACCTCAATAAATTTACATGAATTTATTATATTAATGACTCTCCCGATCAAAGGAACAAAACATCTCCGTCGGGGTAAAATGAAATACAATATACAATATACAAGTGAATACATTCCAAAGTTACAAATACATCAACACTCCCTCTTAACTAGGAAGGTATTCTCTTAACATAGTTCACCAGCACAAGTCTTCATCACTTGATCACCATCAAAGATGGATAATCATCAAGTTGTATCATCAGCATCGTCACTGCGCCCGCTATCTTGAGAAAATGGTGCTATCTCTCAATTCTACTTGTCATAGGAAGTTCTACAGAGCCAACCCTTTTCATGCTGGATGTAGGTCTCATCACTTATATCCGACCATGGGAGGACCAGCCTGCCACCATGTCGGAAAGGCCCAGTGCTTACATCTGACCATGGGAGGCCTAGCCTGCGACCATGTCAGAAAGGCCCAACACTTACATCTAACCATGGGAGGCCTAGCCTGCCACCATGTTAGAAAGGCACATCACTTACATCTGACCATGGGAGGCCCAACCTGCCACCATGTCAGAAGGGCTCAACACTTACATCCAACCATGGGAGGCCCAACCTACCACCATGTCAAAAATACCCAACACTTACATCCATCAGCATGGTAGGACACACCATCTCCATCCGAGGAAAGTCCCTGCACTTACTTCCACCGTTATGGTAGGACACACCATCTACCATCCAAGGAAAGTACCAACACTTACATCTGACCATGGGAGGCCCATCCTATCACCATGTTAGAAAGGAACAACACTTACATCTGACCATGGGAGGCCCATCCTTCCACCATGTCAGAAAGGCTCAGCACTTACACCTGACCATGGGAGCCCCAGCCTTCCACCGTGTCAGAAAGGCTCTGCACTTACATATGACCATGGGAGGCCTATCCTGCCACCATGTTGGAAAGGCACTACACTTACATCCGACCATTGGAGGTCTAGCCTACCACCATGTCGGAAAGACACTACACTTATATATGACCATGGGAGGCCCAGTCTGCTACCATGTCAGAAGGGCTCAACACTTACATCCGACCATGGGAGGCCTAACCTGCCACCATGTCGGAAAGGCACTGAGCTTACATCTGACCATGGGAGGCCCAACCTTCCACCATGTCAGAAGGGCTCAACACTTACATCTGACCATGGGAGACCTAGCCTGCCACCATGTCGGAAGGGATAAGAGAATCATCACTTCCCTTTGGAGAGAACCTCGATCTGGAGAACACCAAGCTTCTCCTTGAAGTACTCAAACTTCACTCTGGCCATTTCTAGCATAGAATTACATCCGGGCTGATTGCGTCCAAGGATAACCCGCGAGCTTTGACAGAACTGATTACATCCAAGGAAAACCTACAGGACTGTTTACGTCTGAGCAACCTACGAGCTTCGCCAGGATTTTATGCTCAGACAACCTATCTCACCGGCTATGTTAGAACTCCCTCTTTCGAGATATCTCTATCTGGATCACATACTGGAGCTTCACTGTTCCTCTCTGCATCATACAAAAATGCAATTTAGATCAATCAAATCAAATAATAGCTTTCAAAAGAAACGTACTACCTCCCAAATAGCCAAGCAAGTGGCAACATATTTTTGCTCGGCTGTACTCAGCTCCATGCAAGACTCCATCCTGCCAAGCCAATAACCCATACTGGATCTCAAATTGAAGAAGCAACCCAGGGTGCTCTTCTTCTCATTGGCACTACCAATTCGAATCAACATAACCATGCAGGTTAGTTTTTTGATTCGTATCATACTTGAGCCCATACTCAACTGTACCCTTCAGGTACCTTACTGCATGCTTTGCAATAATCAGGAACTGGCTCAGGTTGTTCATGGCAAAGAAAATATATGGTCTCATGTTCGTCAGGTACATCAATGACCCAATCATCTGACGATACATTGTGGCATCAACCGATTCTAATGAAGCATCACTTAATAGTTTCAGGTTCGATGCCATAGGTGTGGCCATGGCCTTGTAGTCCATCATCCCAAACCTCTTCAGGATCTCCACTGCATACTTCCCTTGTACAAGGGGGATTCCATCCACACTCTGCCACACCTCCATGCCTAGAAAGTAGTGCACCATACCCAAGTCCTTCATCTCAAACTCGGCAACAAGTCTTCTTCTTGCAACTTTGATGAGTTCCTCTTTCCCTGTCAGGAACAAGTCATCGACATATAACAGGAGCATCACTGGTCTTCCGCCTTCAACCTTGAAGTAAAGGTTGGAATTTGCTTTACTCTTGGTAAATCCTAGAGCCATCATTAATCTGTCCATCTCGTCGTACCATGTCGAGCATCATTCTCCCTCTTCCTTTCATACTATATGTATTGAAACATTTTGTACTGGAGTGACAAGTGACTTCCTAATCTTTCTTTGTATCCCACGATGTTTCCATATATTGCATGTTGGATATTGTAGATCCATATGGAAGACACTACGGACTTCCCTTCAGGTCTCGATACCACATCCTAGACATCATTCTTCTTGAATTGGTGCTCTCCTTCCCTTTGACTACTTCTTCATAGCTGGAAGGTTCTACATCAATGATGTTGCTCAATAGTGTCACATCACTGCATTGTGTCTAAGGCCTCTTGCTTTCCTTGTATTATTCTTCATCTACCATTCTCTTTATATCCTTCTGAAGCTTTTTCTTTCGCTATGGAAGCTTCTTGGTTCATCTTTTTGAACTGTTGTCACTTGTTCTTCGGAACAAGTCTCATCCTTCTTTTCTTGTAGACGATTGTACGCGATCTTTACTACAAGTCAAATGCATTAGTTGTATGGTTAGAAACATTTCATAAGGCATATTCACAATGACAAATTCTTATGCATAAAGATATAATCATGCAACTATTTTAGCCAATACAACATTCATCCATATCTGGTATACACAGAAAATTTCCAGATGCCTTCCATCTCTACCATAACATTATTGAGATTGTGCACTAATCCCAATATGTCAACACAGAGGTTTCATCGTAGATAAGTAGCAATGGAGTGTTGTATAGCACCATGGGATACTTACCCATCACATGCATATTAGTAGTATACTGTCATTAATGCAACTATTCTAGCATGCATAATACATTTTGCAACTAAACAATGTCATATAAATAACTAGATATATAGGAAAAGACAATTCAAATACTTATCTTTATTTTTTTCATGGGTGGTGACCTTCTTGAGCCTTCAACTTCATCATCTTCTTCATTCATGACATCATCATTTCTTATCCAAATGCTAAGATGGATAAGAGGTTCTTCAAGAATTGAGTCGTTCAGATTCCTCATCACTTGAGGGATCTTCTTTGAATCATGAGAGCTTGATATTCAATTGCTCCCATATTCCCTTCTCTTATTATGAGTCGAGCTTCTTCTTGTGTGCACTCTTCCCAGAGTTTGCTGAAGGTAATCAGTTCCTTCTGGAACACATTCCTCGAATGATTGAATCCCATGATCCTGGGAGGCCATTCAAGGTGGTTATATTCTTCTTCGATCGCTTTGTCAGTGAATCGAACAATTCCTTTTGGTGTCTTCAAGGATGAAACATGAGGGATGAGATGATATTTAATAGAATCTGCAATGATTCTCTTCCCTCTAGCCATAGCCTCATCTCCCTATGGCTCTTAGAACTTCCTTACAATTTGAGGTGTTCGTCCTGGTTCCAGAGCTGGATGATATAGGGTTTGTTAGAGAAGCCCTAATTTTAAAAAATTGGAATCTTCCAGATCTTATTGGATAGAAATATGTACCTCCTGAAGGCGAGCTGATCAACATACTAATTTTCCCAAAACTGTGATTAGAACTGCAAAATATCTGATGCCCTAGTTTTCTTCAATTTCTTCTACAGTTTTTCCTGATATTGTTTTTGTGGTATCTCCAAAAGTACCGATCCTCTCTGTCTAAAAATTCGTACTGAGGTATCCTTGTCTGTCCTCTTTCCAAAACCGCAGGTTTGAGTAGAATTGGTTTCACCAATTGGGACTTATGAGAGTTTCCCCAAGATGACTTATTTCAGGACTGTTCAGAATAGCGAACTTGTACAAACTACCACGTGTCATTTTTTTCACCTTCGGGTTATGAAACTTTTACCACATAAATTACATTATGTTCCCTATCTATAAAATCTTTCTAAATTTCATTTGGACCTTCCTATCCCGATATATAGCAATTATCCCAAGGTGTCTTGTTTAGGGATGAATCTTAGGAGAGGTTGAAACCTTGATTTGGAGGAATCATATCTCCCAGAATATAGCAAATATGAGGCTGAAAATTTTACACAGGGTACATCAGGAATTTATATTCACCTTGTAAAATTTTCGGCTCTGGGGCCTTGTCCAATCTCAAGATATAGTGAATCTACCAAAACTACTAGTTTTAGTATTTTAGGGTTTTTTTAGGCATGAAACCCTAATTTCCATTAGCTGCCATTGCAGCTATATTTCAGTTGCACAATGAAACTTATATGATTCATATTTTAATTAGAACCTCAAATGGAAATACAAGATATTTATATCTTACCAATTTGAGATTCCTAAACTAGATCTAGAGCTGATCTTTTGCAGTGTGGATTTTCTGGTGGGTGAAATCATGAAGTTGGGTGTCTATTCCGTGACAAATGCGCCTTCAAAATCATATTCTAGAATCTTTCGGCCGAACTAACAATTTTTTTTGGCCGAACAAACAATATTTTTCGGCCGAAATAATTTAACATTTTTCGGCCGAATATTTGTTTTTTCGGCCGAACAATAAAAGTTGACGCCGTGCCTCGTATTGAACGGCTT
>LPNX010763130.1:4907-22932 GCA_001517045.1 Pseudotsuga menziesii
ACGATGAACCACTGTATCCTCTATAATTGGATTTGGATTAGTTTCCAAAGAAAGCCTCCGATTCATCATGTCTATTCTTTTCTTTTCTTTCTCTTCTTCGATGACTTCTTGAGGTCTCTTCTTCCTTGCTAATTTTCTTCCTCGGTTACGTACATTCCCCATCACCACAATAATCAATGTCAATATACTTTGTTTTTGTTGCTCCTCAATTACAAGCTTCCAAACCTTTAACTTGCTTTAATATAACTATTAATCCTTCAAGGTGCTTCAATCTTCCTTCTCAATTGTTCATATTTCCCATCAAAACAACAATGAATGGGAAAATTTACCTTTGGTTCTCTTGAATAATAAGCAAATGAAAGTTATATCCACCATCACCATGAAATGACATTGAAGCTTGATATCTTATCCTGTGTGCTCCTCAACCATAGAAGATGTCTTCAATGTTGCACCTGCATAACAAAAAGAATGATGGAGATGGTGTAGAGTGTGAGTATTTTCAAAGAAAGGCTCGTGCTCTTGAAAGATATTGCGTGGTAATTGAAATTTACAGAAACACGCAGTGAAGTTGCTCTCGGACAATGACAATTCGCTGTTTTAACAGTCCCAAAACGCGCACGCGATTTGACCAGTAAAAACGTGTACGCAATTTGTATAACCAAAACGCGCATGCAATATATTCAACCACAATTAATGGAGTGGGTGCACGGCTAAGCGTAATCAACTTGTATAATCTAATCAATCAAACTCATTTCATTAGCTTGTTTCATTTTTATAATACATAAAAATTTAATTTCAAATCCCAATCTATTAGAAAGAAATGGACTTAAAGTTACATTTCAAATTTTTTCAATTTTTAATCTACAATTTCTAGTAAATATATATTTGTATAGTCCAATAAATCAAACTTGTTATTTGTTAACTCAATTTATTTTATATATTAAATTATATATTTATATAGTTTAATAAATCAAATTTATTATTTTGTTTACTAAATTTTTTTTTATATTACATAAAAATTTAAACTTAAATCTCAATTTATTTATAAATATTTATTTATTTATATATTTTCTAATTAAATTATACTTAACATGTTATAATAAATGGATCAACCATTACATCATAAAACCCCACTCAACAATAAGCTAATCCAAATAAAGTTGTTTTAGTTTAAATTTTTTTATGAATGGATAATTGATAATGATTAAATAATAATAAAAAGGAGATGGACCTATAAGTTACATTTCAAAGGCAATTTTTTCAAATATATATTTACAATAAAGTGTAAATTTTTTAATTATTCTAAATATTTTTTATGTTGATGGTGATGATGAATGATGATGATGATGATGACGATGATGAAGGTGATGATGATGATGATGATGATGATGTTCATGATGTTGATGATGATGATGATGACGATGATGAGGATGATGAGGATGATGAGGATGATGTTCATGATGTTGATGGTGATGATGATGATGAGGATGATGTTCATGATGTTGAGGATGATGATGATGATGTTGATGATGTTGATGGTGATGATGATGAGGAGGATGATGATGATGATGTTCATGATGTTGATGGTGATGATGATGATGAGGATGATGTTCATGATGTTGAGGATGATGATGATGATGTTGATGATGTTGATGGTGATGATGATGATCATGTTGATGATGGTGATGATAATGATGATGATGAAGGTGATGATGAAGATGAGGATGAGGATGATGATGATGTTCATGATGTTGATGGTGATGAATGATGATGAAGGTGATGTTCATGCTGAGGATGATGATGATGTTCATGATGTTGATGGTGATGATGATGAGGAGGATGATGATGATGATGTTCATGATGTTGATGTTGATGAGGAGGAGGATGATGATGATGATGTTCATGATGTTGATGGTGACGATGATGATGTTCACGATGTTGATGGTGATGATGATGATCATGTTGATGATGACGATGATGATGATGTTCAAGGTGATGATGATGATAAGGATGAGGATGACGATGAGGACGGTGATGATGATGTTCATGATGTTGATGGTGATGATGATGAGGATGAGGATGACGACGATGATGAAGGTGATGATGATGATGAGGACGATGATGATGATGTTCATGATGTTGATGGTGATGAGGATGATGATGACGCTCATGATGTTGATTATGTTGATGATGAGGATAATGATGATGATGTTGGCGGTGATGATGATGAGGATGATGATGAGGATGAGGATGACGATGATGATGTTCACGATGTTGATGGTGAAGATGAATGATGATGAATGATGATGACGATGATCAAGGTGATGATGATAATGATGATGAATGATGATGATGATGAGGATGAGGATGAGGATGAAGATGATGATGATGACGTTCATGATGTTGACGGTGATGATGATGATGATGATGATGATGACGATGATGAAGGTGATGATGATGATGAGGATGATGATGATGATGTTCATGATGTTGATGGTGATGATGATGAAGATGATGGTGATGATGATGATGATGATGATGATGACGATGATGAAGGTGATGATGATGATGAGGATGATGATGATGATGTTCATGATGATGATGGTGATGATGGTGATGAGGATGATGAGGATGATGAGGATGATGATGATGTTCATCATGTTCATCATGTTGATGATGAGGATGATGATGAGGATGATGATGATGATGATGATGTTGATGGTGATGATGATGAGGATGATGATGATGATGTTCACGATGTTGATGGTGATGATGAGGAGGAGGATGATGATGATGATGAGGATGAGGGTGAGGATGAGGATGATGATGATGATGAGGATGAGGGTGAGGATGAGGATGATGATGATGATGAGGATGAGGGTGAGGATGAGGATGATGATGATGATGAGGATGAGGGT
This sequence comes from Pseudotsuga menziesii, assembly GCA_001517045.1. Taxonomy (NCBI): domain Eukaryota; kingdom Viridiplantae; phylum Streptophyta; class Pinopsida; order Pinales; family Pinaceae; genus Pseudotsuga; species Pseudotsuga menziesii. The sequence goes on from LPNX010763130.1 coordinate 7,826, forward strand.
GAGGATGAGGATGATGATGATGATGAGGATGATGATGATGATGATGGTGATGATTATGATAAGGATGATGATGATGGTGATGATTATGATAAGGATGATGATGATGATGATGATGTTCATGATGTTGATGATGATGAACATGGCGATGAGGATGATGATGATGTTCACGATGATGAAGGTGATCATGATGATGTTCATGAAATTGATGGTGCGGATGATGATGATGATGAGGATGATGATGATGATGAATGATGATGATATTCATGATGTTGATAGTGAGAATGATGATGATGATGATGATGAAGGTGATGTTCATCGTGAGGATGATGATGATGTTCATGATGTTGATGGTGATGATGATGATGATGATGATGTTCATGATGTTGATGGTGATGATGAGGAGGAGGATAATGATGATGATGTTCATGATGTTGATGTTGATGAGGAGGAGGATGATGATGATGATGTTCATGATGTTGATGGTGATGATGATGATGTTCACGATGTTGATGGTGATGATGATGATCATGTTGATGATGATGATGATGATGTTCAAGGTGATGATGATGATGAGGATGAGGAAGGTGATGATGATGTTCATGATGTTGATGGTGATGATGAGGATGATGAGGATGACGATGATGATGAAGGTGATGATGATGAGGAGGAGGATGATGATGATGTTCATGATGTTGATGCTGATGAGGATGATGATGATGTTCATGATGTTCACGACATTGATGATGATGAGGATGATGATGATGTTGATGGTGATGATGATGAGGATGATGATGATGATGAGGATGACGATGATGATGTTCACGATGTTGATGGTGATGATGATGATCATGTTGATGATGATGATGATGATGTTCAAGGTGATGATGATGATGAGGATGATGATGATGATGAGGATGACGATGATGATGTTCACGATGTTGATGGTGATGATGAATGATGATGAATGATGATGATGACGATGATGAATGTGATGATGATGATGATGATGAATGATGATGAGGATGAGGATGAGGATGATGATGAGGATGATGATGATGATGTTCATGATGTTGACGATGATGATGACGATGATGAAGGTGATGATGATGATGAGGATGATGATGATGATGTTCATGATGATGATGGTGATGATGGTGATGAGGATGATGAGGATGATGAGGATGTTCATGATGATGATGATGTTGATGATGAGGATGATGATGAGGATGATGACGATGATGATGGACGATGATGATGATGATGAGGATGATGAGGAGGATGTGTTCACGATGTTGATGGTGATGATGAATGATGATGATGATGATGAAGGTGATGATGGTGATGATGATGGTGAATGATGATGATGTTCATGATGTTAATGGTGATGATGATGAAGATGATGGTGATGATGATGATGATGATGATGATGATGATGTTGATGGTGATGATTATGATAAGGATGATGATGATGGTGATGATTATGATAAGGATGATGATGATGATGATGTTCATGATGTTCATGATGATGAACATGGTGATGAGGATGATGGTGATGAGGATGATGATGATGTTCACAATGATGAAGGTGATGATGATGATGTTCATGAAATTGATGGTGCGGATGATGATGATGATGAGGATGATGAGGATGAAGGTGATGTTCATGGTGAGGATGATGATGATGTTCATGATGTTGATGGTGATGATGATGATGATGATGTTCATGATGTTGATGTTCATGATGATGAGGATGATGATGATGATGTTCATGATGTTGACGGTGATGATGATGATGTTCACCATGTTGATGGTGATGATGATGATCATGTTGATGATGATGATGATGATGTTCAAGGTGATGATGACGATGAGGAAGAGGATGATGATGAAGAAGGTGATCATGATGTTCATGATGTTGATGGTGATGATGATGAGGATGAGGATGATGATGATGATGAAGGTGATGATGATGATGAGGACGATGATGATGATGTTCATGATGTTGATGGTGATGAGGATGATGATGACGTTCATGATGTTCATGATGTTGATGATGAGGATGATGATGATGATGTTGATGGTGATGATGAGGATGATGATGAGGATGTTGATGGTGATGATGATGAGGATGATGATGATGATGAGGATGACGTTGATGATGTTCACGATGTTGATGGTGATGATGAATGATGATGAATGATGATGATGATGATGACGATGATGAAGGTGATGATGATGATGATGATGAATGATGATGATGATGATGATGAATGATGAGGATGATGAGGATGAGGATGAGGGTGAGGATGATGATGATGATGTTCATGATGTTGATGGTGATGATGATGATGATGGTGATGACGATGATGAAGGTGATGATGATGATGAGGATGATGAGGATGATGTTCATGATGATGATGGTGATGAGGATGATGATGTTGATGATGATGATGAGGATGATGATGATGATGAATGATGATGACATTCATGATGTTGATAGTGAGGATGATGATGATGATGATGATGATGAAGGTGATGTTCATGGTGAGGATGATGATGATGATGAATGATGATGATATTCATGATGTTGATAGTGAGGATGATGATGATGATGATGATTAAGGTGATGTTCATGGTGAGGATGATGATGATGTTCATGATGTTGATGGTGATGATGAGGAGGAGGATAATGCTGATGATGTTCATGATGTTGATGTTGATGATGAGGATGATGATGATGATGATGATGTTCATGATTTTGATGGTGATGATGATGAGGAGGATGATGATGATGGTGTTCATGATGTTGATGTTGATGATGATGAGGATGATGATGATGACGTTCATGATGTTGATGGTGATGATGATGATGTTCACCATGTTGATGGTGATGATGATGATCATGTTGATGATGATGATGATGATGTTCAAGGTGATGATGACGATGAGGATGAGGATGACGATGAAGAAGGTGATGATGATGTTCATGATGTTGATGGTGATGATGATGATGATAAGGATGACGATGATGATGAAGGTGATGATGATGATGAGGACGATGATGATGATGTTCATGATGTTGATGGTGATGAGGATGATGATGATGTTCATGATGTTCATGATGTTGATGATGAGGATGATGATGATGATGTTGACGGTGATGATGATGAGGATGATGATGATGATGAGGATGACGTTGATGATGTTCACAATGTTGATGGTGATGATGAATGATGATGAATGATGATGATGATGATGACGATGATGAAGGTGATGATGATGACGATGATGAATGAGGATGAGGATGAGGATGAGGATGAGGATGATTATGTTCATGATGTTGATGGTGATGATGATGATGATGGTGATGACGATGATGAAGGTGATGATGATGATGAGGATGATGAGGATGATGTTCATGATGATGATGGTGATGATGGTGATGAGGATGATGAGGATGATGATGTTGTTCATGATGTTGATGATGAGGATGATGATGATGATGATGATGATGTTGATGGTGATGATGATGAGGATGATGATAATGATGTTCACGATGTTGATGGTGATGATGAATGATGATGATGATGATGAAGGTGATGATGGTGATGATGATGATGAATGATGATGATGTTCATGATGTTGATGGTGATGATGATGAATATGATGGTGATGATGATGATGATGTTGATGGTGATGATTATGATAAGGATGATGATGATGGTGATGATGATGATGATGTTCATGATGTTGATGATGATGAACATGGCGATGAGGATGATGGTGATGAGGATGATGATGAAGGTGATGATGATGATGTTCATGAAATTGATGGTGCGGATGATGATTATGATGAGGATGATGATGATGATGTTCATGATGTTGATAGTGAGGATGATGATGATGATGTTCATGATGTTGATGGTGATGAATGATGATGAGGATGATGATGATGAAGGTGATGTTCATGGTGAGGATGATGATGATGTTCATGATGTTGATGGTGATGATGATGATGATGATGTTCATGATGTTGATGGTGATGATGATGAGGATGAGGATGATGATGATGTTCATGATGTTGATGTTGATGTTGATGATGAGGAGGAGGATGATGATGATGTTCATGATGTTGATGGTGATGATGATGATGTTCACAATGTTGATGGTGATGATGATGATCATGTTGATGATGATGATGATGATGATGATGATGTTCAAGGTGATGATGATGATGAGGATGACGATGACGATGAGGAAGGTGATGATATTGTTCATGATGTTGATGGTGATGATGATGATGATGAGGATGACGATGATGATGAAGGTGATGATGATGATGAGGATGATGATGATGATGTTCATGATGTTGACGATGATGATGATGATGAGGATGATGAGGAGGATGAGGATGATGATGATGATGTTCATGACGTTGATGGTGATGAGGATGATGATGATTTTCATGATGTTCATGATGTTGATGATGAGGATGATGATGATGATGAGGATGACGATGATGATGTTCATGATGTTGATGGTGATGATGAATGATGATGAATGATGATGATGATGATGACGATGATGAAGGTGATGATGATGATGATGATGAATGATGATGATGAGGAGGATGAGGATGATGATGATGATGTTCATGATGTTGACGGTGATGATGATGATGATGATGATGACGACGAGGAAGGTGATGATGATGATGAGGATGATGATGATGATGTTCATGATGATGATGGTGATGATGGTGATGAGGATGATGATGAGGATGATGATGATGATGAGTCCATTTTCAGTACTAAGGACCTTTATTTTATTCCAACTCAATTTTTCTACCAAATCCTTGAACACTTTGAAAGTCTCAAAACTTGATTTTTTGCTTGAGAAAATACACCCAACAGTACCTTGAGAAATCATCTATGAAAGTAAAAACATACCTTGAGTTTGCGTAGGAGGGTGTGGAAAGTGACACTATCATATCTAAATGGATCAAACCAATTAGTTGGACATTCGTCCTTTCCTTTCCTTTTTCATATTTGCGCTCATCAAGTTTCCCTGCTATGCAACCCTTGCATGTGCCTTTGGAAAATTTGATACTTGGAAGCTCTTCAACCATGTTTTCTTTGCTTAGTGCTTGAAGATACTTGTAGTTGAGGTGTGCAAACCTATCACTCCATATTTTGTTGGTATCATTGGCATGTGATAGGAGGAAATTCCCTTGGGAGTAACGAAGGAAGTTGGAGAAATTATACATCCTCAAATCATGGTCAGCAATAGCCACTACAACAACTTGTCCTGTAGAAATTTATGAAATATCCACGTCATTTTGAGTAAATGTTACTCTCTTGGTTGTACCTGTGTGTGTAATTTGATAGACATAGAGTAGGTTCGTTTCAAGAGCAGGAACATACAACACATTGTTGAAGTACCCATTTCCAAGGTCGATCTTGTCAATCCCCTTAGCTGGGATCTCAGAGTCATCACCACTATAAGGATGTAGGGATGAGAAGCAGTCTTGTATGGAATCCATGTGCCTTGAGGCACCTAAATATATGATGAAGGAAGAATATCTTGAATATCCAGCAACCAACGCATGACATCTATCCTTGTTCTCTGAGCTTGAAGCTCCCTCTTTCTTCTTTGCCCCTTCTAGTAGGGGGATGCTGTTCTTCTCAAGGATTTGCGCCATCATGTGAATGGTTTTATTCATGCATGAAATCGATGGATTCCAACCTTTGTGACAATAAGTGCATTTTTATTCTCTTGCTTATTCTTCTCTTTGACCTTGCTAGGATTCGAACCCACATATGAATATTTGGGCTTCTCTTGTTTCTTATTCTCTTTTTGCATCGAATTCTTGGATTTCGTCTTTGCTTTGGCATGATTTGAAACACTTGAAGAAAGGGATTGGTCCTTGGAGGATTTTGTGGTACCCATTTGCACCAATTTTTCTTGCTCCCGACTCAAAGACTCCATGAAGTCTTCCAAGGTAGGAATTCTACAATTTTGAACTATCGTCTTTCCTGAGTGGAATGTGTAGACAAACACTGAATACTCAGGGCATAGCTTCGAAAGAATGCACAATATCAACTGTTCATATTTCTTCTTGATGCCACACTATTTCAACTGATGTACCAAGGATTTGAACTTTGTGAAGAAATCCTGGATCGTCTCAAAGTGAGTTGGGATCAATGTCATCAACTCATTTTTGAGTTGGTGTCCTCTCATCTCATCAGTCTTCCCACATAGTGACTCGATCTTGAGAAAAACCTCATTGGGAGTAGTAATAAATTCTACATGGAAGAGAAGATTGCTCGAAATATCGATACGGAGAATCCTGAATGCCTCATCCAACCTGTTGAAATACTTTGATTTTTCCACAGTAGAGTTGGGCTAGTTCTCAGTCCCCATGGATTCTCTGTAGAGGCATTTAGACCTCAGTTGGATCACCATTTAAGCCTTCCATTCAAAATAATTGAATGGGGTAAGAAAGACATGAATCTTCTCCATTTTTACTTACGTAATGAGTGACAAAGACACTACAACTACCTGCAATGCAAACACTTGAAGTTCTCTGGAAGAGGCCCTAGATTGGAACTCAAACTCTCTGAATTAGACTTTCATCTCCATAGAGCTTTGATACCATGTGAAAATATGAGTCACATCAAGATACAAGATCTAATGGAATCCTCACAACTCAATAATTTCACCTATGCAGAAAACAGTGAAAAGAGAAAAATTAACACATAGGAATAGTGCCAATAGCATAAATTTCTATTACTATCCAACATGTAAATATGTATGGAACATGATTATAATACAATAGGTGAAAACTGTTATCCTTTGGAGGCATACATGTGGCAGGCTTAGATTGGACCTCAAACCCCCCTAGGTGGATCAATGAGCTCCCAATGTTTCTGAAACTTTATAGTGAATGCCCATTTCTTTTTATTTGCATTTCAAAACTAAGAAGAAAAGAATAGAGCATAAGCCTCACCTTCTAGATGGGTTTTTTAGTATTGAGTTCTCCTAAGGTACATCTTTTGTTCATTATTTGATGGTTTATTATTTTATTGCTTCTTCCATTTTAGTTTTGATTTGTTTCATCATCAAGCTAGTATATTGAATCTACAATATAAAGTAAAATACTCCATACTAAAAGATTGATCTATTCCTGTAAACTATTTCAAGTGGATCATTCATGGTAGTTTTAAAATTAAGATAAATGGGCCAAAAAAAGAATACTTGATATATTTAGTAACAAATCATTAATTAATGCATTACAACATCTCAACAATAAGTTAAAACTCACCGTATCACTGCCACATCGCAACCTAGATGTGTCTCCTACACATTTTTGTCTCTGCATTGATGAGCTAAAAGAAATCATATCAAACTCGTTGGGTTCGTCTAATGCTTTCTTAAGTTTAAGAGCCCCCATTGCTATTCTCCTATTTGTAGATAAAACCAGCATAGATCCATCTTAAACCCGAATCTATTTGACACTAAGAGCGATCCAATTTCTTGTGGTGTAAATATTTATTTATCTTAATTTTTTTACAAAAATTTACACATCAAGAATTTGATCACCCTTTTTCTTTATAGATTCGAGTTTAAGTTTTAATTTTTAATTTTGTAGGTGGACATGGATTTTTTTAATTAATTTTTTTCATTTTTTTCATTTTTTTTATGAGCTGACATGAATTTTTTAGTTACTTTTTATTTTTGGTAACATAATGTTAAGTTACAACATCTCCCCGATACTGGGATGTAGAGCAACTCGCTCAATTATCCTCATCTCCCACTAAATGAGATTTGCAGAGCGTTCCTTTAGTCCACATACCTTGAGTTCAAATAGTTTCTTTCTCCAGAATGTGTGCACTGCTTAGATTTCTATCACTATTTTAGTCATGGACTCATTTAACCCTTGGGGTACAATAGATTCTACTAACCTTGTAACCTTAAGGTTCCCTCTTACCCAACTTTTAGTTTTCCTCCTTCATCTCTACAAAGAAGCATATTGTCATATTCCATGGAAGTAGACTATTTTACGCATCTACTTGTTTGAATGAGGTAAGTTGTTCTCCTTACTAAAAGATTAAAGGATAGTTCTTTTGTCTCATTAGATATTCATTTAGTTCTCTCCAAACAATGAGGTCTTAGGAGCACAAAAAATGCATTTAGTTCTCTCCAAACAATGAGGTCTTAGGAGCACGAAAGATGCAGCCTTATCCCTCTTCTTCCGAGATATATTCAACCATCATCAATAACTTACTTTAGTACTTCCTTAAACTCACATGCATTATGAGCAATATGAGTGGATATTTTAAACCTATGAGATGGTGTAGGAAGAACCCCCTAGCAAACCTCCGAGAAGAAATGATAAACCTATGAGATGATGTAGACCTAATGACTTATATGGTTTCATACCCATCATGCATTTTTTTTGGCCTTCAAAGTTCTCTTAGTATATCATGACAACGACATGTCGAAACATCTTTCTGCTTGAACTGCTTCTTTGTTCCCGATATGAGTGGATATTTTAAATTTATTTATACCAAGTTGGTTTTTCCATAGAAATATGGTTTACCTTTTCCACACCAACTATGATCTTTGATGAATATTAATATACAAATAAAATATATCAAAACCGTAAAGGAGGTGGTCACCTTATTGTTGGATCACATCCAAGATGTGTTGTGGAGAGTGTCACTTATGAGCACTATTGGTTGGTTGTTTGACTCAAACACGTTTGGACTTGACTAGAGTTGTTTTCTATGTATTTTCAATTGCCTCCTGTTAGTGCAAGCGATGAGAAGATGTGACCTCAGTGAAGAGATACAAGCGGAATGAAAGCGTATTCACGTTGGAAACGTTAATTTAATTAATTAAAGTAGTGGTAGAAGGTCACCGAACCCTAACAAAAATAAATTGCCATCTGGCGTTCAAGAATATGATAGAAGTTAATGCGTTGCGACGTCTCCACATGCATTCATGCACTACTGAACTCCTTCTGTCCTTGCTACTGTAGTAATCTCCGTGTTATCAAATTGTGTAACATTTCGTTGGCTATGCAACGCACCATGAAATCTTATCCGATCACATCAAAATAAAGACAATCTCAATGACATAACCACCTCAGGATTGTTAGCGAGTTGCTTCTCCATCCCGTCTTCAATCAAATGGCCGGCGCTGCCAGGCACTCCGCATTAACAAAATTAGCCAATACTTTATTGCAATCAAATCTGACGTATCTTTTAGGATATGTTACTCAAAAAAGTTGAAGCCATGAGGACCCCATAGCAATTCTTGAGAGAAAATGAGATCATTTCCCGGTATCTATGTTGACCTAGGTTTATTAGAGTTGAACGCAAATACATTCAATCCAAAAACGCATAAAATTATTTCAATGAAGAAAGTAGATGTTATAATTATGATAATACGAAATGAATATTGAAATGACTCCACCCTGTTGTAGAGGGTGAACATAAATGCCTGTGGGATCAGCTTAATCCTTTAAATATAACGAGCATACGAATTTCTCAGAGGCAATATTTATCTTCAACTATCTACTATTGATTATCTCTTTCCTTTAGAAATTTATTAAATATTCAGAGATGGAATCTCTCGAACATAAGCATTACATCTTTTAACGTGTAAAATTTGTGCAAACAAGAGTGGTATCTTTTAAGAGGTTTTATTGGTTTTGAAGTTCATAGCACATTAAGAGCAAACAAGGATGATATGTTTTTTTTTTGGTTTTAACGGATTTTAACTTCATTGCATAATAATTTTGTGCAAAATTTTAGGAAGCGAGAATGGAATCTTTTAAGAGTCGACTTAAGATTTGAAGTTAAGTTTACCTCAATTTAGATCAGATCTTTTGGAGATAAATTTTTGAGGTGAAAATGATTATTTTTGTTTATATTCTATAAATAAATCATGGACAATATTTTTTGTTTATTATGTCCCCACAAGGGGATATATATGAAGCGAACTATGTTATCGCGTGCAGATGGAGATAAAGGACTCTCTGCAAGTATGGGTCGCTCAGTTATGGAGGCCTTGTCCTTGAGCTCACCTGCACCCTTGGCTGGCCTGGATCCATCTCCCATTTCATTTGTTGTGTTTTTTTATTTTTGCCCTCGTGTGTGTCTTCCTCCCGCTCTATTGTTTTTGTGCACACGTGGTATTAGGGTTTATCTTGGTTTCTGTCAACTCACAGTCGGCGACTTATTAGAGTCCCTCCCCTTACTAGGGGGACTAATACCAACCAATTCAAAAAGTGGGAAGGGTTTTGTTATTTTCAGTCGCTCCGGTGTTTAATGGGTTTTTTCTGTCTAAGGTTCGGGGTTTATGGGCACTCTAGGTCTATCACCTTGCATGGGTATTTCATGTCTATGTATGCACATGATTCTCCATAGCTGTCAGCATGAGCAGGGTTGATTTCTGATATTTCTTCTCTTTCTCCCGGGTTTCTAGGGTTGGGTCCTTTTTCTCCAGGTTCTGTCGATTTTCTCTTTTCCCGAACTATTTGCCAGGATTACTGTGGTTCTGAAACTTTCTCCCAATTTTTGCTGGGTATCTTGTCGGTCCGGTGGTTTTTCGTGTCGAACCATTTCTTTGTTGGTGGGGTTTACCCCTTACTAGGATTTTGTCCTTGGCAGGTTTGCGGGATACTATTTTCGGGTCTCTCTATCGTTTCGGGTCAGGGACGTTTTTGGACTCAGGGTTTTCGGGCAGTTTTAGGGTTTCTGTTTGTTATCCTTTTCTTTGACGGTTTTTCTGTGGTGGTTGACTGTCTCTGTGGACACGTTGCTGGTTGACTTTGCAGCTGCTCCTCATGGAAGACTTCGGGGCCTCTTCTTGCTTTCATCGTAAACGACATGCTAGGAATATTAAAACCCTTGATGGACGGTTCCGCTATGTCCTTCGACACGATATTTTTATTGACCAAGTGTCCTCCCTATGCTTGCGTGCTCTAGTCAGGCGTCTTGAATATTGGGGTGTGTGCAAGAAGTTGAGGGACCTTTTAGATGCAATTCAACTTTTTAGGAACAAGCTCACGTTACATAGAAAAAGAACGCGCTCCTCTTCCATAGCACTTGGAATAGTAAATCCGAGCCTGACATGTCAGCAGACATGTAGGCTAGGTAACCATAACGCACACGTGTTATAGAACTACAAAATGCGCACGCGTTTTGTAACTCTATAACGCGTGCGCGTTTTGTAAATCTATAAAAAAAATAAAAAACACACAGTCCTGACCGAGAGTCATTTTCACCGAACAGGAGCGCGAAAACGACGGCCTGCCCGTGCCATAGGATCTTGGAAGAGTGCCCATTCCTCGATTTGAAGACAAATCCTCCGGTGAATCATCATATTAACAAGTAATTCATTCACCCATAGCTTTTTTTTTCAATTAGATACTTAAATTACCATTTTTTATTTGTAAATGCAATAAAAAGCATAAAAAAATAAACAACCATCTCATAGCCAAAACACCAACCAACCAAAGATGATGATATGCCAATGCCTTCCCCAAGACTAAACACATAAATTGATCACATACAATTGACACAAATGTTTCTAGGCAATGCCATTGGAAAAAACCCTATTGACATGCATTATGGAGGAAGACTAAACTTTTTATTTTCTTTTTTCCTCATAAAAAACAATTTAGATGCTATTCTATATCTAATCAAATGAAACTCTCTAGTACATAAAAAAAAATAGAATAGTCAATAACCCAAACAATTACATGACCAAAAGAGCCTACCCTTCAAGAGAAATTCATCAACAAACCAAATATTGCCTAAAAATCTACATCATATGCCATACATATGAATTAAGGCCTTTAAAATTACAAGCAAGCCAAAATTCCTAGAGATTGTGAAAACCATAACCATTAGAAAAAAAACCACTCTCACTAGAATCTAGGAAGCATAAATAAACATCTTTTCAATATGACTGGAAGCATAAACAAGCATCTTTTCAAAAAGTTATGAAAGAACTCATACTTGCTATAGAACCATGGACAATTTCATAATGGCATTCCCTATTAATCTGCCCATATAGAAGAAATATGGAACAATAAACAATTCCTCCTTTCCTGCCAAAATCGAAACCTTAAACGAAAGACAAACCTCTCAACAAAATTCAAATCATCTTTCTAAGTTAGCGCAACCATCTTTGTAAGCCAGAACAAGTTATATCCAATTCTTACTTACTCATTAACTGAATGTAGTCACAAGTTGAACGAAACTTACATTTTAATTGTGAAATGTTTAATCTTAAGTTTAAATAAATATATGTAAGTGAATTTGTCATTAAATTGCTAACATGAGTTTGATTTAATACATTTTCAATTTTTAAGAGACGTCATTATATGCCATGTATATGTTTCTAATGATTTGCTTATTGATGTTTTTTTTGCAGTTGCTGCAATGGATCCGAATGCCGCGATTCTGATTGAGCTTGCCCATGTAAGGGGCATCAGTGCCTCTTTTCATGGTGGCGATGAGATTCGCCGCTCACTTGCATCCACCATGGATGCTATTGTTGACACTATTTCGCAGTCAACTAATATACTATATGATATCACATCATATAGAGAGAGGAAAAGAAGAGAACAAGAGGATGGATTGGACTATGTGGCAATAAGAAGGCTAAAAATAAAAAAGGAGGAAATTTTTGCATTATTCAGGGATCCTCAGACTGGAGAAATCCCAAATGCAAATCGGCCACATATATCCATTGAGTGGTGCATATACCAACCATTTATCGATAACTGGATGGATAGATGGTATATGGTCTTTGATTTTCCACCGCATAACAATAGGGAAATGCCCCTATATTTCCTTCAAAAGATGTATGCGGAGTTCGTGTTGCATAAACACGTGAACTATTTTTCTTACTTGGAGTTTCAGGGGATCGGTGGGGGGATGCACCAAAACCGACCCAATGCGAGGGTCCAAGACCCTAATCGCCCTATCCCTGCACCTCGCGCGCCATTGCATGGGCCAGATGTCCCACCTGCAACTCGCGTAGTTGCTGAGACACGGGATGCTTTTTTGACACTGGAACGAGTGGTCCTTCACCATAGCACTACTCTTCAACAGATGGGTGGGGATGCAAGACCTAGTGCAGAACCATCCACTGGTGCACCACCACCTACTGGGCCACGAGGACCTAGTGCAAGACCATCCACTGGTGCACCACCACCTACTGGGCCACGAGAACCATCCACCAGTGCACCACCATCGGCACATCCCCAGCAGAGTTCTCATCTTCACGAGTGCACATCGTGTGGTCGTCCCTGCTATGGTATTTCCACAGATGTTGCGTTCAGTGGTTTTTTGAGTGAGGTATGTAGATCTAGTTAATTTTTATAGATTCTTCATTTAGTTTCCTCTTTGTACACATATATATAGTTTGAGCTTTAATATATTAATTTCATGAACTTGCAGTTGTTGTGTTTTGACGCCAGAGACCCCCCAGACTTTGGATTGGGGCATGGCATTGCAGTGACCGATCCCTTTGTTGGTGGAGGGATCCATGATGGTACAGGCCCATCTAGTTCTACTGAGGTAAACATTCTAAAATTTCAATTTTTCAATTATGCTTGTCAATAATTTGTTAATTTCCACATACTTTACATGTTAGTTCACTAATTCTATCTATGGTTTAATATTTACAATTATTGAACTTGCAGATCCCAGATTCGTCACTGGGTGGAGAGATCCACGAGACACATCATGGTACCCAGGTAAACATTTTAATATGGTAAACAATTACAGTTGTCATTTTTTAAATACATGTACATGTTTGTTGAATTATGCATACATCTAACTACATGAGTTCACTTGTTGATTGTAGGCACCGACCCAAACATCTGGGCCATTGCCTGCAGATGCATCTCCTCCCAGGCCTTCCGTGGATAAGGGTCATGTGTACATGAGGTGGTACACTCCAAAAAGACTCGAGCTGCCCACGACCATGGAGTTTTTGAGCCCATGGTAATGTATATCCTTCGATGATATTTGTTGCTTAACTTGAAATCCGGTGCATAAGTTGTTTTTGTTAATGTTTAATTTGCATGTTTACTGCATCAGGAGCCAGAGCTAACGGAAGAAAGTATAGCATCGATGGTTGATGCAGCAGTTGATGCTGCTTCATCAATGGCAGCTAGTCACACCGAGGTATACCTAACTATTTCAACGTCATCTTGACATAGTTTATTATTGTTGTCTATTGTTTATTCATTCATGTCTAACTATTTCAACATTTGGTGATTGTAGGCCCCAGCAGCAGGAGTAGTTCCTACCCCCCCCCGTTTCGACCACAGTTGAGGCACTAGCAGCAGGAGCAGTTCCTGCCCCCCTTGGTTCTACCATGGCTGAGACCATGGTAATGTATATCCTTCGACGATATTTGAACTCGTTAAGTTGATATAAACATATAGTTTATTATTGTTGTTTAGCTAGACATAGTTTATTATTGTATTTTATTGTTTACTCATGCATGTCTAACTACTTCAACATTTGGTGATTGTAGCCACCAACAGAAGAAGTAGCTCCTAGCCCCCCCCGGTCCGACCATCATTGATGTTGAACCAATGGCTCCATCTGCGACACAAGGAACTGAACTCCAGCTATCACTGGATGTCGTTGAGGTGAGATGTCTATTGATGACTAATTGTTTCATTCAATTTCCAACAAGATGTTGATAGGTTTTGAGTTAATTGAGATATGGTATTGCAGAGTCCGGCTCCACTGAGGAGGAGATATGGTATTGCAGATTCCGGCTCCACTGAGGAGGATCCATCGACACACATTGATCCCAGAGATGAGCCTAGTGGATCAAAGTCAGGAAAGAACAAGAGGAAGCTTGACTTCTGATACATGCATTATAGAATATATGTACATTTGCATACATGTGGAAGTGGCTTGGATAGTTTTGGATACATGTACTTTTGGATAGTTTTGGATATATATGTACTTTTGGATACATGTACTGTTGGAGACTTGTACTTTTGGATATATATCTACTTTTTGATACATGTACATTGACATTTCACTTATAAATGAATGATA
>LPNX010763147.1:0-21118 GCA_001517045.1 Pseudotsuga menziesii
AGAACTGGTTAATCTCCAAGTCTCCCTGGCTAGCTTCAGGGTGGTCACTTATGACCTCAGATCTTGGAGAATGCCTACTGATGCTGATTTCAACAAACCACCTATGAATCTGTAGGGATGTAATCCAAGACCATTGCTCCCTTCTAGACTGTCTCTCAGGAAATGATACATAATATCAATGTTTCTGGAGCAATCATTGAAAACTAGATTCTTAGAGAGCCTAATGCAACTCTGATTATCACAGGAAATAAGAGTGGACTCCAGCTTCCAATTTGTCAACTTCGCTATCCACTGGTAAAGCCAAATAGCTTCACAACTAGTTGAAAAAGTTGCCATATACTTTGTTTTCGATGAACTGAGTGCAACTGTCGCCTACTTACTGCTGAGCCAAGATATTATCCATGTGCACAAACTAAGACAATAGTCGAAACTGCTCTTACATGTGCCTGCATCTTCTACCCAATCTGGGTTAACAAATCCATGGGGTAGCAACTCACCATTCCTACATACCACATTCCATAATGTTCATGCCCCATCAAGTATTTGAATTTTGAGCATGTTGTCCGCCGATTGCACACCAGCAGCAGAAACTTTTTGAAAGCTGTCTCCTCACTTAGGAAAGTGGGAGAGGTGTGACCTTGGGGGCAAGCACAGAGCTAGGTACTGTCACCTACTTCTAGCTCCTCCATTTAGGCTAATTCCTAACGAAGCCAAGGGGGGTAGTCCCTAACAAAGAGTTTTCTATGGCTCAATGTGGTTAAAGTGTTTTAATTGGTTACGGATGCAGATGGGTGTTGTTTAGGAGTTATTGTGATTTTAAAGGTGTTTGTTTATTATGAGTTTGACACATAAATCAAAGCAATCCACGTTGCTAGCAAGAGATTAAAAGACAAGTAATAATTCCAGTCTTAATTAATTATATGCATTCACAGATAGAAATTAAAACAGGCCACAGACAATTGATCCAAATATAATAATTATGTAGATTACAAAACCAGTGCCTTATGGAGTCAAAATACTGAAATGTGCAAAGAATTAAATAACAAGTCTTGAAATCAAACTAGTGAATATTAGGTTGTGCGAGTGCTCTTGGTAGATTTTAAGAATTTTAAGTGCTATTGATTAGGGTGTCAACGAAGGTTTGTCAAAAAGCTGAGAGAATATTCCAAGTTCAATCCGTTGAAGACATGACGGGCCCGCCCAGTATCCCAGGCTGGTATCGCAGAGATTGACCAACTAGCTGAGAAGCTTAGACAACGGGGGTTCAGGCGCCTCTACTAAGAAGTACTTTAGAAAATTCCCTACAATGCTGGTGCGTTGGTTACAGGGTTTAAATTTTATTAAGTTTTTCTTGCAAGATTAGAAATCCAATGCCGTTTCTGGGTACTCTGATTTTGAGGTCGGTCAGAGCATACTTTGACAAGGAGAAAACGAAGTTAATTAATTAGGGGGTGTGCGTTGCAAATTTTATTAGTTTAATTGATTAAGACTCTCCGACAGGGAGCACTCTTGACCCCGTCTTATGACAGTGGTTCAAGAGACTTAGCTAATCTAGAATGCCTAATGCAAGGATGTGCAATTCTAAGTATACTCTCCGATAGAGAGTGCTCTTGACTTGTGTTACTGCAAATTCAAGAGACTTAATTAATTTGTTAAGATTAAAAGAAACACAAAGATCTAAACCACCCAAGAGTCTCTTTCAGGTTTTTTAGGGTCCTAATCGGGAAAGCAAGGGGGTGAGCAAAACTCTATCAAAAAAGGTATAGAAATAATGCATTAACCAAGTAGATAATCAGAGAGACATTTCACTTCACCTTTCACGGATGATAAACTAATCAGCAACTAATCAAACACATGTTTTTTTTTTGATAACTTTTATGCAAGCAAAAATGAAATCAAACCTAACCTAGCATGAGAACAGATTGCATAAGAGGAAAATAGCAAGAATATACTAATGAAATCAAATCTAACTAAGCTTTTTTAACAAATTGGAACTGATTACCCTATTCTACTTTCACCATTTATTTATTTTGCAAGTATAAAGCAAATTGAAAAAATGAAATATGGACAATGGCGATACAGGCTTCCCCCAAATGGGGGAAGTGGGGTGTGGGAGCCTTAATCCCACCTGATCTTTTATTAATTCTTTACAATGCCTTTTTTTGGATGCTTTTTGCCTCTTTTCCTATCTTTGAAAGGCTTCCGAATCAAGCTGAGAAAGGGGAATAAAGAAAGGGGGATTATGAGTCTTTTTTAAAGCTTTGAATCTTCAATTTTTTGCCAGCACTTCCGCTATACCTGTCACAAAAGTAAAAAATCAACAAGCTAACAATACTAAAAAGTAATAGGAAAGACAATGCAAAAATAATTTTTTTTGTACTTAGAAAAATTTTGGAAATTTTGCATGGAAAGTACAAACTTCTTCCTAGATCTAATGAATAATATTAGATATAACAAAGCCTAAAGAAGATAGATCTAAATATAAACAATGAAAGAGTGGATCTACTTCCTAAGCAATGCAAAACAAGAAAAAGGAAAGGGTAAAGAAGAAGGGGTTTTTGTGGATGGAACACAAGAGCGGAAGAGAAGTTTTCAGCTTTCTTTTGTAAGAAAAGAATACGATCTGTGTAGGTCCTGCAATCACAAAGTGTTAAAACAAAGGGGTTGCTTGAAGCTTGGGCTAGACATAGATGAACTCACACCCTTCTTCAACCTGTGAAACCTAATAACACCAAAACTCAAACACAAAGTGAGATCAAATCATATGAAAGTATGATAAGGTAATTAAATTAGGATCAACACTACGTATTACTGACTACTCATGTTCATCAAGATTCTAATTTACTTTGTATAAATAATGAACTTGAAACATCAAATGATTACTCTACCGTGCCAACAATGGCCCTCTTAAGCTTTAACAAAATAAAATTGATCTCATTCAAAGTATTTAAAAGCAAAGGTTTAGAAGCAATGTCACCTCAACCATGAAATGTATACCACATGCAAAGAGCTCATAGACCTCCAAAGTCGAAATTCTTATTAAAAATTCAAAGAAAAGCCTGATACAATTTCTATAGAGTAACTTTGCCACCAAAGTTCCACCCCAATAGAGCTAAAGAAGCCTCTATTTATACAATGAGAGAAGACCCAAAACCCTAAAACCAGAAATCCAGACCTAACCGGCTTGGCACACCACTGAGAGCACAAAACCGAAGCTAGAGAGTTAAGAGTTAGGGGAGGCCTCCACCTAGGCAAGGCGCCCCCACTCCAACCCTAAGCACTGAAACCAAGCCACAGATGACTCCACACATGTGAAGGCGCCCCTGTGAGGAGAGAGGGGCGTGAGCATGAGGAGAGGGCGTGAGCTAGTAGGTGAAGGTGTCATCTAGGTATGGAGGAGCCACTGCCAATAGATCATAAGTGTAATCACTAGTTCCTGCCTCGATCAAAACATCAAGCCAATGAATGCTCTCCATCTCATCCAATTCGGGAGTTTAGCTGGAGATGACAAGACCGTTTACTGAATATATCTTTAATGCTCACTGAATGCTGACTGAAGCTGAGTTCTGTTTACTCCAATCATCATAAATGCCCAATGCCATGTCATTTTGCATTTCATTTCACTAAATTTGGATTAATTTGGAGAGTTTTGGATTTTCTCCAAAATAATAATTTTTTATTAAATAATCAATTTTTTTCCCAAAAATGACTTTTTTGAGAAAATATGCGTTATGTGGCCGAATGATGATCTGAAAGTTGGATCTGACTGGCTGGCCGATCAAGAATGATTTTTGGCTTAAGGTTAGAGCCTTCAATCACTGAATTTGGGTTTCGGATGACTAACTTATTACAAACTAAATTTTTCCATTTAAATTATGGAAAAATTTAATTAAAAACTTAGGGAAAAATTTAAAAAATAAAAAATAAAAAAATAATTTTTGACGTGTCTGACAAAAATTTTTTGGAAATTTTTTTGACGGTCCTAGTGACTTAAGACATGACCATGCTCTATTCTGATAATGCCTAGTAGGTTCATACACACTTAGTTGAGCTTTAATAACCCCCCAAGGCCCAGAATTCAAAATCGAGCATTCCAGCTTTGGAGGAAGCGGGAGAAAACCTCGTCAATTATACTCGGCTATAGGCAAAGAATAATTGTCAAAGGAAAAAAACTCCCTGGAATACCTTAGTTGAAATTCTACGTCTTAGGAGACCGAACCACTCAAAACACCCTACTAGCACATTTTATTACAAACCCCGCGGGTCCATGGTCAAAATTATTCAAATAAAAAACTGACTAGCCAAAACTGGCTAGACACAAAGGCGGATCAACTGATACACTGGAATCAAACATTGGTCATGTTTGTCAACCGACGACTCCTCAGGTAACCCAACTATTGCCAGAGCACATGCTTACCAGATTTTCAAGGACATTGTTTAGGTTCAACCATGAGCTAACTCAGTGAATTAACTGCATAGTATATCAATCAACTACATGTATACAGTAAGATCAACCAAACCTAAATCCTCATCACATGTTAACTTTAGATTTTGAACCATAGGGGTACACAGGTTTGTTGCCGAACATCTGAAATCTCTATAGAATCTTGACAACATACTTCCCTTGTCCAAAGAAGACTTCACCTGTACCCTACCAAACCTCTAGTCCCAAAAAATAGTGCATCGAACCAATGTCCTTCATGTTAAGCTTACAAACCAATTTCTTCTTACACCAAGAAATGAATTGGTTGGAATTTATAGTAAAAATAAGGTCATCTACATATAGGGCCAAGACAATTAGATCAGAGTTATCATGTAAAAATAAAGATTAAAGTATGCCACGTCTTGGAAAAGCCTCAACTTCAGTAAGTACTCACAAACCCTGGAGTACCACACTGAAATTGGAAAAAATGAACGATAAAAATCACTTTTTAGAGCCCCATGGATCTCTTTTTCTACCCACATGTGCAGGACATGCGAGACACAATTAGGGCACGTGTTTGACAGAGTTTGGCACATGTCCTATTTCAGGACACGTGCCAAACTTGTGTCGGATACGTGTCCTATCATGTCCATGTCCGACACATTGAATATGGACATGAACCCCCTAAGGGACGTGTCTTGCTTCCTAGCTACTAGCTAGCAACTAAAACAAAAGTCTCATCATAGTCAACTCCTTTCTAAGAGAATTCTCTGGCAACAAATCTTGTATTTTTCAATGTTTCCATCGGTTGCATCTTTGTTCTTGTAAATCCATATGGAATCAATCACTAATTTCCTAGTAGGTTTTGGAGCTTGTTACCTCCCAAACCAGGCAATGTTAGCCCGAGGGGAACTCAAGAGCGAACGACAATGCCACCACACCAACCCTCTTTGCACTTTTGGTTGGCTCTTCTCTAACTCAAGGGGGGATTCCCTAAGATAGGATCTACATTGTTGGGAGCGGGAGCGAAAAGTGAAATTTTCAAAAGATTCTGTTTTGGGAGCGTTTTTTATATAATACATATTTTAATATATTTTGATGCATATATATTAAAAAAAACATGTATTATGTCAAATTAGCTATAGAAAACATAGATATAACCATTTAATACACATAGAACATCAATCATCTAGGAACAATGACTTGTAGCATTGTCATCAAATGATCAATCATCAACAACATCAATCTTCAACTTTCAACATATAATATTTGCCATCAACAAATTCCAAAGACTAACAGTCTAACAGATAACATCAACCATGAAATGAAACAAAACATCATCATATCATATTCATTGAATCAATACCAAAGAGTTGTAAGATCATAAGATGATAAGAATCAAGATGCAATCACCAATTTAAAGTTCAAACTTCAAAGTAGGCCAGCATGTTTACAAAATAGGCCATAATAAACATGAAATACAAAGTACTATGATACTATCTAGTAATCTACTAAGTTTTCCTCTTGCCACGAGAAACTTCCAATTTTTTTCTCGTGTTCTAGGTGGAATAGGAGTTGCTGGAAGTGATCGTGGAACACAAGAAGAAGATGAATGACCCCCACGGATTGTCGAACGTTGTGAAGCTAAAGGCAAAACTCCTGCATCTGGAAACCTATTGGTGGTTGGGGGTGGCACCTCCATCGAAGAAACCCAAGGACTTTGATGATTTATACAAGAGTTAAGTAAGACTCTAGAAGGCTTATCTTTTAAAAATGGTATATGATCATCTCATAATAGTCTTACTCTAAGTATTATTTTTGCTTTTGTGTGTTTCCGTGGAACACCATCTAGTTCCTAGCCCACCAAAATTCATAGACAAAGAGACAAGGAAGATCCTTATATGTTGAGACTTTCGTGTTTGATAGCCAATCAAAATGACAATCAACCAAGGTTCTATTTTCCCAATTTCATTTGACATAGTTCAAACTAATGTTGAATTATACTAAGCACGCCCAAATCCATTCATAGGAATGAAAATAAGGACTATTAAAATAATACAAAATACAATATATCTTAAAATTAACTTTAGTTTTATAATTATATACAAATAATTAAATTTAAACGAATAAATATGTTATTTTTTTTAACAAAAAATGGTGTTGATTATATTCATAAAAAATGAGTGAGTTGCAACCTTATTATACAACGAGATACAAAAGATTGTTTATAGGACCAAAATTGTCTAGTAAAGAGGGTGAAATCCAAAAACTATCCTTTTACTTTCCTACTCTAGCTAATATATTCCTTGAGTTCATGTTATGGTAGGTATACAAACTTACAAAATTTCTTCATAGCAGTGCAAATTTACAAACATTGAAATTATTAGCCAAAATTCTCATCCCTAACGGGGCACCATTAAAGGCTAATTGAACCTTTAGTGTTTATAAAGGCTAATTGAACCCTAACCAATCACTAAATTTGAAAATTGAGAAAAAATTTCCCTAACGCGTGGAATCGCTGAGGGAGCGTTTTTTTCCCTCGGAATCGCGATTCATAAAAATGCTCCCCAGAGGAATCGATGAGGAATCGCGATTCCTCTCGGAGCTCGAATCGGGAGCGATTCGAGGGGTTCCCTAGCGATTCCCCGCAGCCTTGGATATGATTACTAGGGCCATAAACAATTAAGTGCAAGATGATGTAAAGAGTGGCTCTAGCAAAACGTTTGTCATTTTGTAGTATGGTAAATAAAAGAGGTGATGGGAGGATGAAAGAGGTCACTCCAAGGACTAGTGCCAATCCAATAAAGGGAAAATGGAGTCAAAGAATCATCAACTAAGAGGTCATTGCTTAAGCTGTCACTAAGAGAATAGAATTGCATGAGCTAACCCAAACCCTACTCGATGAAGTTGAAGGTGAACTAGGTTTTACAAGGGAAGGAGTCAAATGAAGAATCCCCTTCCTTTCAAGCTCTTGTGGTTGCACTCTATAAATAAAGGCTTAAGGTTGCACATTTCAAATCGAGGTAAAGATACACCACATAAATGCTGTATGAATAAACATGCAAAGAAAGGATGAAATGGGGATTAACTCAAAACCCTTCTCCAACGAGGTAGTAATACCTTTTTTGTGGCCCAAAAGCATAGAAATGACAATGTATACATCCAATACAACTTACAACCATGAAGCTCCAAGAAAGATTAAACCACCACACATGAACAAGATGGGAACCCTCACAACAAGATTTGCTCCAAGAAAAGATGTATCAAATAAGTTCAAGAGAGAGAGCTCCAAAAATCCATCCATGCAAATGAATGAGAGGATAAACTCTTATATAATTTTCAATCATTTTCATTTGATGATAAAATATGAATAAACTAGCCTAAAACCCTAGATCTAGCCTAGGATGGAGTAAACAAACCAAGATACTCCAACAAACTTTAGCAACATCCATGAAATAAGGTGGTCTATGCCACTTATACAATATCCAAGAGATAACAAGGTCCAAGAAGGAGGGCACATCCATCGAATGAGGGTGAATGATGATAAGAAGTCAAACCTAGCTTCCAAATTCTCTCCAAAGCTAGCGCTCCAAGAAAAGGGCCTCAAAAGGTGGGGTGCTTCCTCAAATAAGGTGAATGTTCTCCATTGAAAGACTTCAAAAAGCATGTTCAGAAAAAATACGGTGCGACTCTTTAAACGATAGTTCTAGAATTTCTAACTTCCTTAATATTTATTGGATTTTCTATTATAGTCACTTTTCGGAAATCCCATAGCCACTTTGCATCTAATGGTGTTGAGATGGCATAATTATGGGATGGGGCCATCCCCTTCTTCAAGGCGTTAGTTGGCTATTGTGGACACTTGTTCTTGAGTTGGATGCTCCTATTATTGATGGATGATCTCCTTGGTTTATGGATTGATGAGTTGGCATGGAGGTTGGGTTTTGTTATATGGACATTCATTGTATATATATGTCGGTTGTTACGCCCCATTCCACGTGGGTGTTCACTTATGATTTTCATCACAAAGTAGGTTGATGGAGCTTTGGGATGGCCTATGTTCCTTCATGATAGAATTTTCTTTATTGTCATGATGATGCCCTAGTGTTGATGATGCACTAACATATGGATGTTCATGATGGGATATGGTTGATATTGCTATGGTGGCCTTTGAAGGCCTATGTTAGTGGAGCACTCTAGCTTATGACACATGGACTGCACTTGAGGTCCCTTTGTTGGTGATTTTACATAGAGTACCTTCCTTGTGGCATCCTTTGTTGGTGTTTTTCCATAGAGCACCTTCCTTGTGGCACTTGTTTGATGATGTGGAGATCTTTCTCTTGTGTAGCACTCTTTCCTATTATCACATGGATGACTTCATAACTGATCCGGGAGGATCTCCCATTTGTCTGGAACTTTTATTCTTCAAATGCTTAAGGAAAGTTTATAGTTGCATAGAGCTTGCAACTATACCTATTTTATCAAAATTTGACTTCAGATGAGAAAGTTATGTCATTTTGAAGTTTTGACCTTGGAACAGTGGGGAGTCGAAAATCGACATGTATGTTGTTGGTTGTTGGTTGACAGTGCTGACTATCGACCTTCGACGTCAGTAGTCGGCAGTTGGGAGTCAGAGGGGATTTGTCCATTTGGATTGACAACGTCCACTACCGACTTCCGAAGTTGGCACAAGAAAGTCGACATCAAGTAGTAGGCAGCAGAAAGTATGCATTGGGTAGTCGACTCAAGAAAATTGGTATCAGATAGTCAGCATCAGCAAAATCGACAAGAATCGTATGTGTTGTTTGGAGTTTCTTTTTTGAATTCCAACTTCCGCAGTTAGGATCGACACAGTGTAAATCGATGGTCCAACATAGTTAGTGGATCTAAATCAATGGCCACAAATGAATCTGGGAACTGTTTGACACTTTTGCCTATGGATTTGGTTTTTCTGTTATTTTGAACACAGATCGTGCTTCTAAGATCATGCATTCATTCTCGGATCTTATCTTGATGGATAATTTGAACATTGAATCATATTTCTTACCTGTTGGGGTGCGTTGCATATGGATCTAAATGCTACTTGCGGATCCAAAAAAAAAACAATTCATTATGCTATTTAACCCATAGTTGGCAATGGTCTGAAGGGGGTGCATAACCCAGAGTGCGCAGAACATAAAGTGCAGTGGAATACAAGGCAGGCATAGTCAATATGGAATCGATGAATTTGATGGATGCAGAGCATTGCTGGTTGATTTATGTCTGAGCATTGACGTCTGGATGAAGGAGACTCTAGATTTTTGGTCTTTATAAACCATTTCAATTGATTACAGATTTGCAGAAATACAGAGTTGAGGATGGATTCCAAGCGTGTTCTATGAAGGTTATTGTAAACTTAGAGTTTTAAACCTTTTTTCCTGTTAAACTGCAATTGTATGTGCTGCATTTTGGAATAAGTTTTGTAATACTGTCCTGGACATTGCAAAACCGTAATTAAAGACTTGTTAGCCATCCTTAAGAGATTGTGAGGGTGAGAGGAGTCTTGTAGAGACTCTTAGTCTTCTTGGCAGCATTTAGAACTGTTTTTGCCTTATTATTGATGCCTGTAACCAACATTTGAAGATTGAATTAAAACAGTCCCCATTGGAAGCAAGGACCCAAAGAGTCGATCTCTGTTATCAAAGTTGCATTCTTCAGTTTATGGTTGCATTGGTATTTACTTACAGTTCCTTTACTTCTATGTTATATTTAAAGTTCCTGTTTAAAATCCTTTAAAGAAGCTTGAAGAAGTTCACAGTTTTGTTGATTTCACACATACAATTCATGGTTACAAAGATCTTGGAAACATTTTCATCTCAATAACGCCATTGGGTTCCATCTTTGGTTCAATGCCCTCTTGTTTTCTTCATGTTTGGTGTGTGGGGACATATTATTGGCTTGTAGAGTTGGTCGTTCTCTTCTTCATGGCGATTGGTGTTTATTGTGGATACATTCTCCTTCATTTTGATGCTTCTATTATGGGTTAACGGTCTCCTTGGTTCATGGATTGATGAGTTGACATGGAGGTTAGGGTTTGTTTGTTTAATGGACATTCATTGCACATATGTTGAGGTTGTTCCCCACTTGATGGAGTATTGCACACATATCTGTTTGTTGGTTGAGGGTTTGACCCCTTGATGTATGGAAGCAACCTCTTGCACTTGTTGACTTGTTCTACATTCATTGGATTTCCCTTGATGAGCACCCACCTTTGGAAGTTGACTTGCACACTCATCTAGGCCTTTTTTATGGGGCATTTTTGTGAGGGGAATCTTGGCTTTGGGGCAACTATCTTTTGACAAAGTGCCTAGAATTGTTCCATTACAACGCCATTAGAAGTAAAGTGGCCACAACATTTTTGAAAAGTGGTTATAATAGAAAATTGGATAAATATTGAAGAAGTTAAAAATTCCAAAACTGTCATTTAAAGAGTCATCATATTTTTTCGTGCGTTCTTTTAGGAGTCTTTTCATGTAAAGTGTTCACCTTATTTGAGGAAGTGCCCCACCTTTTGAGGCCTTTTTATTAGAGATTTGCCTTTGGAAGCTAGATTTGACTTCTTTTATTCTTGATTCACCCTTATTTGATGGATGCACCCTTCTTCTTGGGCTTTGTTATCTCTTGGATATTGTCTATGCGGCATTGATCAACTCATTTAATGGATGTTTTTAGACTTTGTTGGAGTATTTTGGTTTGTGTACTCCATCCTAAGCTAGATCTAGGGTTTTAACCTACTTTATCATATTTTATTATAAAATGAGAAGGATTGAAACTTATATAAGGGTATATCCTCTTGTTCATTTGCATGGTTCGATTTTTGGAGTTTCTCTCTCTTGAGCTTAAAGTGATACATCTTTTCTTGGAACAAATCTTGTTGTAAGGGTTCCCTTCTTGTTCATGTTGAAATAATGTAACTTCGAAGAATATTCTACTTGTACTTCACATTATTATTATTCCTCCTTTGGGAGATGTCATTGATGTAAAAGGTCATGTAAAAGTCATGAGGTAAACCCTCCGTTGCAAGTTGGGTCAATAGCACCCTGAAAACAATAATATAATTATTATTGTGGGATTTCCTAGGTAGGTCGGCTCTATTAGTTAGACAAGTCGACCAAGTTAGGGAAAATGTCAGTTGGGAAGCTCAGTATAAATAGGGAGGTGCCCTCCCTCATTTGTACACACTCACACACGCTTGTGTTGCACAAGAGAGAGAAATGAGGGACAAAGAAGGAGGAGGACTAGTGTCTTTGGTGTTTTGGCTCTTATGCTTGGGGTTTGGTCTCTCTATTTATGAGACCTTGTTCTTTGGTCATTGCATATTGGTAATCTATATTGAAGAAGTTTTGCTGGGTTTTTCCCTTTAGGGTTTTCTCAAGATAAATTGTTGTGTACCTTGTGATTGTGTTTCTTTCAGTGATCCTCTTTATGCCGTTATTATGAAAATGTATTAAATGCTATTCAAGTTAGGACTTAAGCTATGGCAACATAGAAAACTTAACATGGTATCAAAGCTAGCTTGAAAAGAGCAACTTTCATGAGGTAAATCTCTCTCTCCTTCTCTAGACAAGAAAATTAGGGTTTTCTAATAAAGTGGAATTTTTGAGTGCAAGTGACATAGGAAAGTGCGCCCCTCCTAGGTGCATCTTTTGGCACCAAGATCAAAGTTTTTTAGTGGGCAGATCCTCCTGAAAGTCAAGCCCTAATGTGGCTTGAAACCAAAAAACCAAAAAACCAGAGACAAAACCAAAAACTGTAGTCCAGGGTCTTGCAAGTCCAGTTTCAAGGGATAGAATTTGGATTTTTCAGAAATTGACTGTACCATCATACTCGTCTCAGTCAAGTGCATCTTGTGGTAAGTATAGTTTTCATTTCTGGAAAATTTTCAATTTTTGTCATTTTCTGATCTCCGGAAGAGATGTCTCCAAGCACTAAGCTTGATGATAGGTTGGAAGGCATAGAAAACCTCCATGCTTGGAAATACAGAATAGGACTCATTCTAGAAGAGAATGATCTTGCAAAGTTTATCAAGGGAGTTATGTCGGAGCCTGAAGAAGATGAAGCAAAATAAAAGTCCAAGAAAGACATGATTAGAGCCAAGAGTAACATAGCTGATTCAATCAAGGATCACTTGATTCCTCAAGTATTGTAATGTTCCCAAAAGTGACATGCATGCAAACCCTAAAAATGGCATGCATGCAAACCCTAAAAGTGAGATGCATGCAAACCCTAAAAATGATATGCATGCAAACCCTAAAAGTGACATGCATGACATCTAAGCATTATTTAATGATGCATGCACCCAATTTAATCTCCATGTGTATGCATGCAAGTCAATTGCAAATTAGAAGTTAAAGTGACCTAATTAGGTCAAAAGTTAGGGTTTTCGCAATTGAAAGTTATAACAGAAAGATAAAGTGAATGGAGACTTTACTTTTGGATTATTATTATTTTGGAGCTCTTGAGAAGCAGCACAGCGTGCGGCCACAGCAGTTGGGGTTGGAGACAGCGTCTTCAGCTAACGGGATTTCAACAGTGAGACATCTGCCCTAGTCTCCTTCAGGATAAACCATCCAGGTTTGTCACCGTATCTATTACATTCATCATTATCCAGTATTCCAGTATAAGTCTGAAGGTTATTGCAGATTCATCCGTACAGCTGGGGGCATTTAGCTGGGAAACCCTAAGTCATTCACCAGGACTCTGGATCACCATATTTCTTCCACATGCATCCTGCATCCTCACTGATAGGATCACTCTACTGCATTGGGTGATTATCAGCTATCAAATTGTCCATCCGGGGCAGCTAGCAGCAGTTTACAGGGTTGTGGGGGCGTGAGCAGGAGACTGGGAGATCAATTTGCTAGGGCATCTGGAGAGGTCAAAACTCTTGCATGCTCCGGTCATCCTCTCTGGCATGGGCACACCTTCCTTCTGACTTATTTCTAGCTGAAACTGCCCATCCCTTCAGCAAAAACGTCACACTTGTTTGATTCAACCAACCGGGGTATTGCAACAGAAAACCAGGTCATTTCTTCATCAGATCAGCTCATCTTGCATGCATATTCTCTCTGGAGTATTTTCAATCGGCTTATCAGTGGTAAGTGTTCATTCTATCCTGCAAACCCTAACCCTAATTTCAGCTATAAAATAGAGAAATTTTGCATGGCAGTTTGCATGCCGGCTATTTCAATGAAATTGCATAGAAATAGAAAATATCAGGATTTGGGATATTACAGTGGTATCAAAGCATGATCCTTGCCTGCTGTGGGCACATAACAATTGAATAAAGGTGCATATTGATGCATGCATGTACATGCAAATGCATGTACATGCAAATGCATGTCAGTGATGTTGGTGAAGTGCATGTTAGAACAAAGGTTTTTCTTTGCCAGCTTGTGAGAACATGAAGACAATGAGAAGGATCTTGGCTGGAAATATGCAGAGGTTAGCAGTACTTCAACACTTGCCTCGATATCAGGACTATCTAGCCTTGGGCGATGAGGTATGTGCAGCATTATCTTTTCAAGATTATTACACCATCAAGTTCGAGATCCAGCCCAAGGATTTCGATGAGGATCTCCTTAAAAGCATAGTTGGGGGAGGGAAGAAAGATGAACATGAAGTACAGGTTGTTGGTGAGCTTCATTTGGAGTTAACAGTACATGATAAGGATGTGCATGAGGAGATCGCATTAGAGCCATCCTGTGAGTCTAGCGACACAAGCACATTAGCTAGTCAGATTGTGAACAAGTCGTGTGATGAGATGGAGTTGGTACACTCTTCATCACCTACAGCAGGAATCCAGACAGTTATGACAAGCGCAATACATGAGGTGCAAGGCAATGAGCACAGCAGTCGAGATAGTGAGCAGTCACACATGGAGGTTAGGGAGAGTTTATACATGCATAAGATAGAGCTTCCAGATGATAGTCACCGAAAGAAGATTGAACATGTTAAAGAAAGCATTCTAGCGATGAAAGAGATGACCAAGATACTCCGAGACACCATAGTACAACGAGATGTTGAGCTTACAGTTCTTCGAGTTGTATGTACCGAGTCAGTGGTCAAGATTTCTAGTATTGAACAACAGTTAGATTCCTTGATGGGGCAGTAGGAGAAACATACTATTGCTTTTCAAAGCAGTCCTCTTAAGGAGTACATAGACAGGGCTTGCAGTAGATTGAGTCCACATTTGCATAATGGCGGATGGTTTTTACAGGTTGGCCAGGATCGAGAAATTAACCAACAGTATATGAGCATTCTAGTTGAAATCAAAAGGGTAGAATGTCAGCTTGGTAGGATTATTCCTTGTGATGGTGCTTATGGACAATGTACTTTTCGGGGGTTGGATCGGGGAGAGATAAAGAGTTGGTGTCCAATTGAGTGGGTGATTCTTGGGAAGACATTCCTAGCTAAGGGTAAAGTCCCACAAGAGCCTTCAGATATTTGGGATGAAATATGCACAAGTTTGCATTGGGTTCCAGGTGGAAGACCTTATGAGGGATGGATACAGTGTTTACTGATGGTGTTACTTGGGAGTCTACATGATGCTCCTTGTGTCGATACTACGTAGGGTAGTGGTGGATGCATTTTGACCTCTGCAATTCTCAGATTGATTTGGGACCCTGGGATTACAGTGACTGACAATTTAGTGATTGCTAGAGGGTGCTTTCAGGAGGTCTCTGGTGGTGGTACCGTACAGTGCAGTGTTTTGAGCAGAGGGTGCTATAGATCTCCTAAGATAATTTGGGACCCTGGGATCATCCCCGGATTCAGTTGGTTCAATTGATTGATTGTGGATTTGTGTTGGCATTGCTCGAGGACAAGCAATCTTTGGCGAGGGAGGACTGTAATGTTCCTAAAAGTGAGATGCATGCAAACCCTAAAAGTGACATGCATGCAAACCCTAAAAGTGAGATGCATGCAAACCCTAAAAGTGACATGCATGACATCTAAGCATTATTTAATGATGCATGCACCCAATTTAATCTCCATGCGCATGCATGCAAGTCAATTGCAAATTAGAAGTTAAAGTGACCTAATTAGGTCAAAAGTTAGGGTTTTCGCAGTTGAAAGTTATAAAAGAAAGATAAAGTGAATGGAGACTAAACTTTTGGATTATTATTATTTTGGAGCTCTTGAGAAGCAGCATAGCATGCGGCCACAACAGTTGGGGTTGGAGACAGCGTCTTCAGCTAACGGGATTTCGACAGTGAGACATCTGCCCTAGTTTCCTTCAGGATAAACCATCCAGGTTTGTCACCATATCTATTGCATTCATCATTATCCAGTAATCCAGTATAAGTCCGAAGGTTATTGCAGATTCATTCGTACAGCTGGGGGCATTTAGCTGGGAAACCCTAAGTCATTCACCAGGACTATGGATCACCATATTTCTTCCGCATGCATCCTGCATCCTCACTGATAGGATCACTCTACCGCATTGGGTGATTATCAGCTATCAGATTGTCCATCCGGGGTAGCTAGCAGCAGTTTACAGGGTTGTGGGGGCGTGAGCAACAGACTGGGAGATCAATTCGCTAGGGCATCTGGAGAGGTCAAAACTCTTGCATGCTCCGGTCATCCTCTCTAGCGTGGGCACACCTTCCTTCCGACTTATTTCTAGCTGAAACTGACCATCCCTTCAGCAAAAACGTCACACTTGTTTGAATCAGCCAACCGGGGTATTGCAACAGAAAACCAGGTTATTTCTTCATCATCTCAACTCATCTTGCATGCGTATTCTCTCTGGAGCATTTTCAACTGGCTTATCAGTGGTAAGTGTTCATTCTATCCTGCAAACCCTAACCCTAATTTCAGCTATAAAATAGGGAAATTTTGCATGGCAGTTTGCATGCCCGGCTATTTCAGTAAAATTGCATAGAAATAGAAAATATCAGGATTTGGGTTATTACAAGTATCCTCTAAGGATACACCTAAGGAACTGTTTGATGCCCTATCAGGAATGTATGAAGGAAGAAACATTAACCGAAAGATGAACTTGAGAGCCCAACTCAAAAGTACAAAGATGAGCAAGGGTGAATCTATCCATGAATACTTCACAAGGGTCTCTCAATTCAAAGAACAACTAGAAGCAATTGAAGACAAGATTGATGAAATTGAACTAGTAATGACCGCTCTCAGTGGTCTTACAAGACCATGGGACTCCTTCATCCAGACAATCTGTGCAAGGAAGGAAACCCTGAAATTTGATATCCTATGGGAAGAATGTGTTCAAGAAGAAGCTAGAGTAGCTAACCGAGAAGCACTACTTAGAGATGATGACCATGCTCTAGCTACTCATACCAGAAGAAGAAAAGGAAAGCATCATTTCAAGAAGGAAACTCATAAGGGGTTTTATCCTCCTAAGAAGTTTCAAAAGAATAAAAAGAGAGATTACAAGAAGAAAGATTTCTCCACTTATCAATGTTACCATTGTGATAAGATAGAACACATTGCCAGAAATTGTCTGACAAAGAAAGAAGAATATAAGAGGAAGAATAACAAAAGACATCATGCTAACTTTACAGAAGAAGAGGAAGAAGAACCTCCCAGGAAGTTAGCAAAAGAAGAAGTTGAAGAATATGTTCTCTAGAAGATGTATCTATCACTATAGGGTGGCCTGTATGAACTGAGAGGTCACTCAAAAGCAACATTGATCCATGATCAAGATCTTCCTATGCACTTATGGATTGAAGCACCAAGGACAACAATGCACTTCGATTCAAGACCCCTAAAGAAATGTTCACAAGAAAGAAACCAGAGGTAAGTCACCTCAAGATATTTGGTTGTCCAATGTTTGTTCATATACCAAAAGAGAAAAGAACCGAGTTGGATCCTTCTGGAAAGAAAGGAATATTTCTTGAGTACTATGAGGTCTCCAAGGCCTTTAGAATCTATATACTAGGTTATCATCATATGCAAATTAGCAGGGATGTAACCTTTGATGAAGATGCAGCTCTCAAGAAGTCGAGAAAGTGCCAACCTGAAGAAACATATGAAGAAGCTGTAGCTCCCAGAGCTGCAGAACCAATGAAAGAAGTTGCGTCTTCTCATGATGATGAGATTTCAGAAGAACAGGATATGTTGGAGCCCCAAGAACCTCCGCACATGAATATCTCCCACAAGAGAAAGCCAACTTGGGCCCGTGAGATTATTCAAGAAGCAGAAAGGTATGGTGCTCCAGAAGGCTCCACAAGGAAGAGCAAGAGGCCAAAGACATTTCCTAGTTATGTGGCTTTGATGTTTGATCTTGTAGACAAAGAACCTACTTTTTTTGAAGTAGCTGTTCAAAATAAAGAATGGGTAGAAGCTATGATGGAAGAATACCAATCCATAATGAAGAATGATGCATGGGAAATAGTTCCCAAGCCAAAAGGCAAAAGTGTGGTATCTTTCAAATGGATCTTTAAGATAAAACATACAGCCGATGGAAGTATTGAGAAGTACAAAGCCAGATTTGTGGCCCGTGGAATCTCTCAAAAGGAAGGAATCGATTATGAAGAGACATTTGTTCCTGTAGCAAGGTACACTTCTATCAGAACCATCATGGCACTAACAACCAAGACAAAATGGAAGTTACACCAGATGGATGTGAAAACAACCTTCCTAAATGGTGTCATTGAAGAAGAAGTGTACATAGAGCAACCACAAGGTTTTGAAGTCATGTCTGTAATTTGAAGAAGGATCTATACGGACTGAAGCAAGCTCCAAGAGCTTGGTATGGAAGAATCGATAGTTTTTTACGAGCTTAGGTTTTACCAAAAGTAAGGTTGATCCTAACCTTTACTTAAGGTTATGGTTGATGAACCTGTCATATTATTGTTGTATGTGGATGACTTATTCCTGACAGGTAATGAGAAGCTAATCTCAGAGTGTAAGAAGAAGCTCGCTGTAGAATTCGAGATGAAAGACCTTGGCTTGATGCATTATTTTCTAGGTCTTGAAGTATGGCAGATCCCAGAAGGAATCTTCCTTAACCAAGGGAAGTATACAATGGAAATTCTGAAAAGGTTTGACATGTCGGAATGTAAAGCCATGGCCACACCCATGGATACACACTTGAAGTTTTTTGCTTATGCTTCGTCAGAATTAGTGGATGTGACACTATACAGACAGATCATTGGTTCATTGATGTATCTGACGAATACCCAACCAGATATATGCTTTGTTGTGAACACTTTGAGTCAGTATCTGGTTGAGCCCAGACATGTTCACTTGGTAGCTGCAAAGCATGTGATGAGGTACCTAAAAGGTACGATAGACTATGGTCTCAGTTATACTAGAGTTCATGACTTCAGACTGTATGGTTATATAGATTCAGATTGGGCAGGAAGTGTCTTAGATAGAAAGAGCACTTTAGGAGGATGTTTCAGTCTGGGGTCAGCCATGATCTCATGGCTAAGCAGGAAGCAACCCAGTGTTGCTCTCAACACTGCAGATTCGAAATATATTACAGCTTGTTCCACCAGTTGGGAAGCCATAAGGCCTCGAAAGTTGTTATCAGATCTATTCGATCTGGAGACGGATGCTACCGTGATTCTATGTGATAACCAAAGCTGCATGATGATGACAAAGAACCCTGTGTTCCATGATAAGATGAAGCACATAGAAATCCGGTACTTCTACATTCGTGACATGGTGCAGAAGGGAGTTATAAAGCTCCAATATGTGAGCACAGATGAGCAAGTTGCAGATGTGTTGACTAAGCCTCTGTCTCGTGTGAAGTTTGAATACTTCCGAGACAAGCTTGGTGTTGTCCGTAAGGACATCCCTCGAATGGGGGAGTAGTATTGATACTATGGAATCCTGATCATAGTAGGTAGCTAAGTTGGGATTGATCATCCTTAGACTTGATCTCGTAATTCCGAAAGGAAGGATCGTCTTAAATGTTGATCTTGATGGACTTGATCCCGTAATTCCGAAAGGAATGATCGTCTAAGATGTTGATGTTGGGACTAAACACCTTTAGACTTGAACCCGTAATTCCGAAAGGAAGGATCGTCTTAAATGTTGATCTTGATAGACTTGATCTCGTAATTTCGAAAGGAAGGATCGTCCAAGATGTTGATGTTGGGATTGATCATCCTTATACTTGATTCCGTAATTTCGAAAGGAAGGATCGTCTTAAATGTTGATGTGGAAGGACTAATCATCCTTAGACTTGATCCCGTAATTCCGAAAGGAAGGATCGTCTTAAATACTGATGAGTAATGGACTTGATCCTGTAATTTCGAAAGGAAGGATCGTTCAGAATGTTAGTAGTGTTAGTAGTGGACTTGATCCCGTAATTCCGAAAGGAAGGATCGTCCAGAATGTTAGTGGTGGACTTGATCTTGTAATTCCGAAAGGAAGGATCGTCCATAATGTTAGTGGTGGGCTTGATCCCGTAATTTCGAAAGGAAGGATCGTCCAGGATGTCAGTGGTGGACTTGATGCCGTAATTCCGAAAGGAAGGATCGTCCAGGATGTCAGTGGTGGACTTGATCCCATAATTCCGAAAGGAAGGATTGTCCTGTGTCTGTATGTGTTAACTGTGATTAGTATTGGTAGCTCCGCAAAGACTTGATCTCATAATTATGAAATGAAGGATTGTTTGAGTACCACAGATGTGTTGTCCATGATCCCTTAATTTTGAAAGGAAGGACCATGTTGGTTGTTGTTATACCTGTCACGGCCCCGTCAGTTGCATTGGTGCGGTTCCTCGCCACTTGGGTGAAAAGCACGTTTGACTAAACGGAGGTGGGCACTTGACCAAGAAAACGGCTAAGTGTGGGACTTCGCGGTTGAAAAGTGCACATTCGGCAACTAGGTGGGTTGTTGGGTGGGGGCGTCGGTCAAACGGCGCCCACATTGGCAAAGTGCACTAAACGGAGCTAAGTGCGCTAAGTGGACACGGGGTGACACGAAGAAACGGCAAAAGTCTATAAATACGGCAAAGGCGTTTGTCAAACGGTAAGCAGGAAGTGCTAAGGAAGCGCTCCCTTAGGGGAGGCGCTCTGCGGCCAAAAGAAGCGTCTCCGGCGGAGTGCGCGTTGGGAGCAGGAGCGCTCGCCAAAGCGTCCGTTCGGAGCGCCCACAGAGCGCTCAACAGGAGCGCGCGTTTTAGCGCTCAACCGGAGCGCCCGTCGGGAGCGCTCAGGAGCGCCCATCTGAAGCGCCCGCAGGAGTGCCCGTCTGAAGCGTCCGCAGGAGCGCTCAGGAGCGCCCGTCTGAAGCGCCCGCAGGAGCGCTCAGGAGCGCTCAAGCAGGAGCGTCCGTTAGGAGCGCTCAGACAGGAGCGCCCTTCTGGAGCGCTAAGGAGTGTCCAGGAGCGTCCGGGAGCGCTCAACCAAGGAGCGCCCGTTTAGCGCCCGGCAAGGAGCGTCCGGCAAGTATGTTCAGCGCTAACAGGAGCGCCCGGTTCGGCGCCCGGCAAGAAGAGCGCCCGTTTAGCGTCCGGCAAGCGTCCGGTGGTTTTTAGCGCTAACGGAGGCGTTCGGCAAGAAGCGCTTTTAAAGTGCGTTTCAACTGGTGGGTTCGGCAAATGGCTTTTGAGGGCTGGAGATGACAGTTTGGCAAAGTGTTTGGCAGAAACATCAGAGATTTTCAGGAAGCACGTTTTCAGAGTGCTTTCTCATTTGGCGGTTTATGGCAAACGGACTTGGAAGCTGGAGA
>LPNX010763184.1:0-57303 GCA_001517045.1 Pseudotsuga menziesii
TTACTTAGCTGTCACAGCTTAAACATGGAAACGAATTCTGAGTCATTCTTGGCCCTATCGTGGCCAAAATGACTCTCACTCGAATTTACAACAGTTCCCAACATGTAGGGAAGACCACAACAACCACAGCCAACACCGTGGGAAAACACAGCCCGTCCTGGGCAACGAAATCATCAAGAAAACATATACAAACCGTTTTGGGGAAGAAATCACAGTCTCCCAGCCTGTGGGTGAGCGTGAGCAACAATGCAAAACCCACAATCGTCCTTTGATTGAGGGATACGACCACACTATCCACAAATCCACAGAAGAAAACTGCTGCATGGGTAAATCCGGCAAAATCCAGTGCGTGAAGGCAAAAACGGGAGGAAATCCCCAGTGCGTGAGAATGCACAGCAATAGAGGTCCTGCGTGAGGAGAAAACAAATCCAATTTTTGCCAGGGAAGAGTGCGTGAGAGTGAAGAATGGGAAGACGTGGGTGGAGTGAGCAAGTGGGTAAGGCTGACAGCCTACCACAACCACCACCACTTCAGTAATAACTGCCCCAACCACCAGCTGAAGCATTAAAGAGGTTGGAAGAGGTTGGATGAGACAAAAGGATGGCAAATCAACAAGGGTGATAAAACATGGGTTCTTCCCCTTAACCAAGGTTTGACATCCCCCCACCCCTTATCCTTTGGAACCATGCCCTTTTCATTCAACCCTACATTGCCGTAGCTGGTTGTGGTTTATTTTAATTGATGTGCGGGTTTACATGATGTCAAAATATAAGGTGCCGGATAGCACGACAAACCATCGGCAAATATCCCCATTGCCGAACATTCACAACCAAATCGATGGTGGGGATTTTGCCTTGAGCTCCTCACCAGGATTAATTACAATATATACATCATGCAAACGGGGTCGAAACCGGGGACATTACAAGTTATGCACTTGTAAGGAATATGCAAGGGGTAATTAATATCCCATGTTATCAAGGATTTACTAATGGTTGTTAATTTGAAGGTATTTTTTTGGTCTTGAAAGGAATGTTTTATTTAGGTATGGATACAACCATGGGTTGAAAAGGGGTTTCCTTTAACAATCCTAACATGCGTTTTCATACACATTTTACATTTTTGGAAATGATGAGCCTACATAAGTGACAAGTTGTAAAAATTAACCAATGATCATATTTTCACCATGCCACATGTCCCATCAACCCAACTAACTTTCGATCTAATATTATTAGGTTCAATTACCATGATGGATAATATCCATCACTACCATTAGCTTCAATGTATTTTTCGACAATGAAGGCATAAATCACACTCCTTGTCAAAAATTTGTTTCTATTTATGAATTTAACCCCGACCGACATCGAACTTATGATGTCCATATTTGATCGTTGGATAGCATACATCAATACATATGTACAACATAAATGTAACATTACTTTTTTTTATTTTAAATGCTCAATAGGCCCTCTTGTTGACCTAGTCAATGTACATTGGTATAACAACGACCATGCACATAAAAGATAATTATATAAGAACTACTCGTATTAAGATGACAATTGTGTGATGTTATCTACATCTATAATATAATGTTACATAGCTTCAAAAAACTATTAATATAAAAACAATTTCCTATAGAGCTAGGTAAGTTCATTGGTTAAAATATATAGTTAACAATGCCAATACTAAAGGAGAAAATTATGAGGACTGTTTCTAAGTTAAGGGAGAAACTTGGTGATTGCAAATGTTGGTTCCCTTGCAAAAATTGCAAGAGAATGACAAGAAGAATTTTAAGTCCTACAGTTAACCTTGTTGGTAATATGGGCACTTGAAAGGGGGATGTGAATTTCATCCAATGGTAAGACGTACTAGATTGCATTCTTTGTTACATGTTTAATTTTGATTGACAAAGACAAAACATCCTAGGATTTTATCAAACAACAAGAAAGATGTGCCAAATTGTAGTAGAAATGTTGATATACAAGTTGATGGAAATCATCATGGAGACGATAATCAGGATGATGAAGTTAATAATATGGATTAGGAAAATTATGTTATTTTTCGTTATCCATAATGATGGGATAAATAGATTGATCAGTGACACATTGCATGCTTCATCAATGGAGGCTCAAAGACAAATATTATCTTTGTGATTTTATTGTTGGTGAACTTCAAAGTGTTGACTGGTTTATATAACACTTTCCTCACATATATCCTAAGGTGTGAAATATAATTCTCCATAGATATTGAATACCATTTTCTGTTCTTTCTATTTTTATAAGTGTTAATTATACTGTAAAGAATGTGCTACAAAATTAATGAGCATTATCCATTACTTTATATTTTATTGAATTTTTTTAATTGTTAGGTGATACTCTTCTACCATCACTAAATCATTTACCTCGCACATACAGATAATTTTCTCTCATTGTGAAATAATTAGGAATGGAGTATGAATCCATTGATGCATGTCAGAATGACCACGTAATATATTATGGATAACATGCAACAAAGTTGGACTACCCTCAATGTGGAATTAGTAGATATCAAACTAATCAAGCAACAAATAAAAATCTTCATCATATTCTCATTATTCCAAGTTTCCAATGATTGTTTAGGTGCAAAAACATGGCATAATTTATGGACTATGATGCGCATAATAGAAGTGAATATGGTGATATGCGAATGCATGTAGATGGTATCACATTTTTGGACATCGAAGAAAGATGACCAATTTTTAAAGAAGAACCTTAACAAGTTATACAACTTGATGAGAACTTTATACTCAAAAAGAGAACTCTAACCATAAAAACTTATATTTTTATGTTAAAAATAACAAAAACATCCCTCGATTTGAATAGTGGTGCTATTTGTAGCACCTTGTTTTGGAGCTAAAATTGCAAGTTTTATGAAACCCCAACTGATGCAATTGAAACCAAAATCCTAAATCAACCCCTCAATAAAAAATGGTGCTACCAAAACCATCATTTTTATAAAGGAGGTTAAAATTACACTATGTTCCAAACTATGCCCCTAGCAACCAACATCGTTGAACCGAAACTTCTAAAATTAAAATAAAAATAAATAAAAATGCAAAAAAATTGAAAAAATAATTAAATAACAATTAGAGAAAAAATAAAACTAAAAAATTAAACACATTTAAACACTTAAATAACAAAAAAAAATTAAAATAAAATATCAAAATAATATTAAATTTTAAAATTTTTACATTTTACTATAAAACATAACATAAATAAATCATCTAGGGGTAGCTCAGTTGGTTGGATTCTGAATCCAAATACTATTTGATATTGAGGTCGGAGGTTTAATATTTCTAATGAATCCAAGTCTTTGGGTCCTTCGGGGTTAGGCTCCCAAAACTGGAGCCGATAGGGCGAGGCTCCTTCGGGTGGGCCCCCTAGGATTATTATTGTGGAAGTAACAATCCCCAACCTCTATTATCAAGGTTTTGAATAGAATGAAAAAAAACCATAACATAAATACAAAAATAACACAAATAAAAAAAAACAAAACAACCTTAAAAAACAAATTATAAAAATAACACAATAACAAAACAATTTTTAAAGGTATATAATAATAAAAAAAGTTAAGAGCAAAACTGCATATAATAACATTAAACTATCATAATAAACATGGGATGTTAATGGTTTAAAATGGGTTTTGTATGGAGTATGGGGAGTGGGCTTAGGGGGCGATTCTCAGAATCGCGTCCTCTCAGGCCCCATCCAAGTGGTGGTGCCACTAGTTGGATGGGGCCTAGTGGGGGTTCTAAGAATATCCTTTCTAATCCCTTTTTGATAATCCATAAACAAACATGTATTAAACCATCTACATACCAATTTTAAATCAAACTTAAAAATATTATTTTATTTTTCAAGTATTATTTAGTGTTTTGTGTAGTACCTATTTTTTACTATGATTAATTTTTTTGATAGAATTATGTTTTAAATTATAGTTATATATTTGTGTTTGTATTATGATTTGTTTTTTTATGACATTAGGTTTTAATTTTAGATTATATATTTTTATATTTGTTTTTTTAATGTTTTATTATGGTCTTTAAATAATATGATATTGTTTTTAAAGTTTATTAAGAGAAATTTGAGGTCCACAAAGAGATCCAAGTTGGAAAATTTCGATTTCAATAAAGATTTTGGTCTGCATAATATTCTTGATTAGTTTCATGTCATTGAAGAAAATGTAAAATTTGACAAATTTTTTATATGATGTTTTTGTAGTGTTTCCATTTTAAGATTTTATTTTGAGAACAAATATTATGTTTTTAATATGCTATTTACAAATCTATGGCATACTTTTTATTGAGTTTATGTGAATCATCACTTTATGAATATAATGTTAAATAATATCATTGTATACATAAAATCTTTGAAAATACTTAAAAATGGTTTGAAATGTATTTTTTCTCCTTTTTATTACAAATTTGCACAAAAAATGACTTATTTAAGACAAACATTTAAAGAAAAAGAACTCCAAAATCCATATATTTCTCATTCTAACTAGCTTCTAAATGTTTTAAAAAAGTTGAAAATGTTTTTTTTTATTAAAATATTTATAGATCTTGTAGGTCTTCAATTGAAGTGTAAATTGCATGTCTAGGGTGTGTTCCTAGACTGATATCTCGATGCTCAAGAAGCTTACCAAAGGATATTTTTGATGAGTATAGGAACTTCCTCCCTAAGAACCATCGTTATTGAACTACCAAGAAATATATTTTTAATGGGAAGGAACAAACTACAAAAAAAACCTGAAAAATAACATCTCAATTATGGAAATTGAAGTTTAATAGGAATTGTCGAAGAGGTAAGCAATTAGATTCCAAATCATGTGTAGTAATGTTATGCATATTGTAATATTTATAATATTCAATTTTTTGAGAGGTACATACTATTTAATTTTGTTCATATATATTCAATAAAGGTTATCCACACATTAATGAGCCTCATGCATGAGGAATGAAATTATGCTCCATCTAGTTCAATAGGTTTCCCTACTATGAGAGCCTACAAGTTGCACATTTTTTTGATAGAATGCATATCGAAAAGAATGTTACATAAACATTATGGACAATTTTAGATGGAAGTAGTAGAAACAATAAAATCAACAAATTTGTAGCGACATTATATAGTCCAATCATGTAAAATGGGAAATTTGATTCATTATTCCAATGATTGACAAGTAGACAATATTGCATGGTCTTTTATAGAGAAGGAAAGCAATGTTATAAAAGATGTCATCAAAAAAATTAAATTTCCAACTAGTTTTTCTTAAAACATATATAATATCTTAACAATGAAAGAAGAATTTGGTGGGTTAAAAACTCATAATTGGCATACATTTATCAAGGTAAATTGGTGTATTAATCTTCCAACTCTTTTCTAGAATTTAGTAGTTGTATTTAATTTATGAATAAAAAAATGAGTATGTGTCCTTCTATGTTTCTTGTTTTTATACTACTTTCTCTACCAAATAGTTTCGATACCAACAT
Organism: Pseudotsuga menziesii; assembly: GCA_001517045.1. NCBI lineage: Eukaryota > Viridiplantae > Streptophyta > Pinopsida > Pinales > Pinaceae > Pseudotsuga > Pseudotsuga menziesii. The sequence goes on from LPNX010763184.1 coordinate 5,525, forward strand.
AAAACAACTTATAGATGATTTTGCAAAGTACATGACGTAAGATCTCACAATTTATAATAGAAATGTTACCAACAAAATTGTCCTAAATGTGATTTACTTGCATAGTATGCATATATGTATTATTATATTCAATATTATTGGATATTTAAGTTTTATCAACATGTTTAGTGGTTTACATCCAAAGAAATCCATAAATACAACATAAGGTATTGGAAAAGAGAAATTCCTTAGCTAATGAATGAATTGCAAAAGCATGCTCCTTCAATATTTTTCAATTCAAAATAACACTACCTTATATGCCGAGTTGAGGATATTGAAATATGTGTCCTATACATAGAAGGTAAATATGGATGGTGGAGAGGCATTTAAAGGCATTGAAAGATTTTACTAGACAAAGATCATGTCTTGAGAGTTCTATGGTTGAGAGCTATATGTAATATCAATCCATGGTGTATATTAGTTAGTATCTTCTTGAAATAGTATCGCCATATATTAATGTGCCTCGTATTTGGGACATTGATTTCAAGAAAAAATATGAAGGGGAATTTTTGTTGGGAAATGGTAGAATTACGAAAGTTAAAAGTAATGAAATAGTAGATCATATCAACTTATATAATAATGTATATTATATTATTTTAATTTGTACCTGTTTAATATTATAATTTTTATTCATCAATCATTTATTAATATTTACTATGTGTACCTAATGATTCAATTGTTTTTTTGTCACACAACTGCTCAAGAGTGAGATGCACTAGATTTATACATTGCAAATAATCTCAATAGGATGAAGGCATGGATAGAACAATGTAACAAATTTTATGGAAAGTTATAATCGGATGGAGTGGTGAAGTTGATTAAGAATATTTCATCAATATAATGATATCAATCTTATGCAAAGTGAAATTCATTTAGCGAATGGTGCAAAGAATAGATAGGTGATCATCACACACATTTTTTGTGTTTTGTGTATTAGTTGTGCTAGTGTTATTTGTTTCTCAAAACCATAGATCCTTATGTCCTCCCAAGTTTGTGTGAAAAAATTTTCTATTCATAGGTACCAAATAAATTGGGTTGGTCATAAGTAGTTAGGGTATGAACCAAGAGGAAGGAATTATTGAACTGGAAAAATTTGATAATGAAGAAGCTTAAAATATTATGTAGATAATAAGGTAGCTTTGTCAAACCATGAATTTGAAGAAGAAATTAAAGTTGATGTAGATCGAGAGAAGGCATATGTCAGTGATGAAGAATTTGAAAATGAGGCAGACCATGAACAATTAGATGTAGCATATGAAGAAGTTGAAGAAGAAGATGTTCTTATGACCAATCCATTGATCGATTCAAATCTTGATGATTAATATTTATATTTTGATGAATAAATAGAATAATAATGAATATATATCTCTTGAAATGACATATGATGTACTTTGTGAAGTTGATTTATCAGTTTCTATGAGATCTAACCACAACTTTCAAAGAATTCTACATTAACCCAACGTTAGTTTAGGAACCCAATATTTTGTCCTTTCATGGGGAGGCCAAAAACATGGAATTTGTCCACAAAATTAATATGGATAGAAGAGGGATCAACATGAGACTACTTCATAAGAAGGATGGGGAGGTGTGTGCCTTTCTTCTTATTACTCCATTGAGTTATAAAAGTTGGGCTTAGCCTTAGTATTATTTTTACTTTTTGTTATAGTTATATTTTCCACACTTTGTATATTATCTTTTTATGGCCTATCCATGTCCCTATGCGGAATCCTTATACCCACTTTTCTTAGTATTAATTTGATGCTCCAGAAAATCCCTTTAAAAGTCATATTTATGGGTATACATGGGTCACCAACTTACATCCGCATGTACATGCAACTTGCTCCACTATGACCCACGTACATTGGGAAATATACTCCAAAAAAAATTATTTGGAGTTTTCCCACATAAAGTAATGAATAACTTGACTCTTGGCCTTCCATATTCTAGGAAATGCTCTGATTCGACCCTTCAATTCTCATTGAGGGGATATATATTGAGATACTTGAAAGCATTGAAGGATGAGAACTAGTGAGAGAAAAGATATTATAGTGGAATTGTGCCCCATTCTTGTATACTTGAGTCTGCATCCCTTTGTCCTTAGAGCATCCAGGTGAGAAGTGAAATCCTTGGTATAATTGGTATTCTAAGAACGATCCTCTTACACAGGAGTTAAGCACAAGGAAGTGCACACATTAGTGGTAGGGATAGCCCCCTACCACTTTATGTTGAGTGACGGAGATATTTCCAGGATCTTATTCGTATCTGGGGGATTTTTAGGTACCTTTGGTGATTTCGATCTTTGGGCCATGTTACCCTACCCATATGGTAGATACCTCCCATGACTGTTCGCCTGAGAATTGGTTATATTGAGGCCACCTTAGTTTCCTTACCTAGGTATCACAGGGTGTACTTGCAGAGGTTATTATGTGAGTGTCCTATCTAGGTAGGGGTCGAAAAACATAGTCACTATATGTGTTGAAGATGAGTGCCACTATAAATGGTTACACACATTCACTTGTAGTGTATGGGAGTCTTAGACCTCTCCTAGGCGATACATACATGCTTCATTCAAAATATCACTTATCCTTCCTCTTGGCTTTTTTGCATCTGTATTAGCTTTACTTAAGGGTGTTCTCTTTGTGCACTAGCTGGACTTAGGGATCACAATTTGTTGAGTCTTGTTATTTTTGTGGAGTCATCGTGGATTGATTTCTGAGGCTTCACCAATATAGAAATTTAGTGGGAGTTTCTCCTTGTTACTCTCCTCCTCCTCCTCGGAAGAGGACTAGATGTTCTAGGAACATGTTTACAGACTCTGACTCGCACATTGTTCTCACCATAAGTACTACATATGAGAACCCAGAGTTCCTTCCTTATCCGTCCTATGGAATGTGGAACGATATTGTTTGGATACTGAGGAATCTGCTTAGCACTAACCCTAGCAGGGATGGTACTTACTTTAATTAACGACCCCAGTTGACATACTTTATTGCTTCCCATTGGAGGTCTTCCTCAGGAAGGTCAAGTAGTGAGAATCATCACATTCGCTCTAGCACGGGTCCTTTTAAGTTTGGAATGACAGACCTTAGTAATACTACGTCGTCAATCGTCTTCGATCCTAGGATGAATCCTGGTGTTGGGCTCGGGGGCATTGCAGCCCCTTTCCTCCCAGATCGATTTGGGAGTGGTCATATTGCACCTTCCGCTCCATTTGTGGAAGTATTTTAGCTCCCTCCATTAGGTTTTAAAATTGGTATTCACTCTTATGGAAGTGACCATAGACTCATGTGAACATTGGGTTCACATATTACATTCCATCTTATGCCCCATTGTCCACCACACCCGTTCCTTAAAATACTTTAATTATGTCATTTCCTCCTCATATCCCACATGATATTTCAGTACATGGTGCTCCATCTAACCATGTTGCCCCCTCATCGGCTAGTTTTATTGCATCGGGAGGTTACATGCCTACTTATATGCTTGGGGGTCAACCTTCCTATTAATCCTATAACTATGGTTATATGGTGCCTCATCCTAAAGGTATACCAAATTGTCACATTCATATGCAACCTTTTACGGGTCATGAAAGAGGTGGTTATTATCCAACTAGTCAAGGCCACATACTTTACCATAATCATCATTATATGAACCAACCTTTTCAGGGAGCATGGAACCAAATGGCACAACCTATCCACCATATGTCAATGGACCCTTATGTCCTTCCAAGTTTGTGTCAAAAAGTTTTCTATTCACAGGTACCAAATAAAGTGGGTTGGTCATGAGTAGTTAGGTATGAACCAAGAGGAAGGCATTATTGCATTAGAAAAATTTGATAATGAAGAAGCTTAAAAGATTATGTACATGACAAGGTAGCTTTGTCAAACCATGAAGTTGAACAAGACATTAAAGTTCATGCATATCGGGAGAAGCCTTGTGGGTGATGAAGAATTTGAAAATGAGGCAGACCATGAACAATTAGATGTGGCAAACGAAGAAGTTGAAGAAGAAGATGTTCTTATGACCAATCCATTGATCGATTCAAATCTTGATGATTAATATTTATATGTTGATGAATAAATAGAATATTAATGAATATATATCTCTTGAAATGACATATGATGTACTTTGTGAAGTTGATTTATCAGTTTCTATGAGATCCAACCACAATTTGCAAACAATTCTACATTATCCCAATTTTTATTTTAGGAACCCAATATTTTGGCCTTTCATGGGGAGGCCAACAACATGGACTTTGTCAAAAAAACTAATATGGATAGAAGAGGGATCAACATGAGACTACTTCTTAAGAAGGATGGGGAGGTGTGTGCCCTTCTTTTTATTACTCTATTTATTTATAAAGTTCGGCTTAGCCTCAGTATTATTTTTACTTGTTGTTATAGTTGGATTTTCCACGCTTGGTATATCATGTTTTTATGGCCTATACATGTCACTATGAAGAATACCTATACCCCCCTTGCTTAGTATTGCTTTGATTCTTTAGAAAACCCCTTTAAAAGTCATGTTTATGGGTATACATGGGTCACCAGCTTACATCCCATGTGTACATGCAGCTTGCTCCACTATGACCTGCGTACATCGGGAAATATGCTCAAAAAATAAATATTTGGAGTTTTCCCGCATAAAGTAACGAATAAATTGAATCCTGGCCTTCCATATTCTTGGAAATACTCTGATTCAACCCTTCACTTCTCATTTAGGGGATATATATTGAGCTACTTGAACTCATTGAAGGACGAGAACTTGTGACAGAAAAGATATTATAGTGGAATTGTGCCCCATTCTTGTATACTTGAGTCTGCGTCCCTTTGTCATTGGAGCATCCATTGGTGCTCTTTCCCAAGCTAGCTTTTATCTTTGTGATCTTGCCTTGATATGGAGGATTAAACTGGTGGAGGTCTAGGTGGAGGACTTAGTTTATCAATTTCGACGAGGTTCTGACAGAGGTTGTCATTTGTATCTCTGTTTACATTTAATAGAATCCATTTTTCATCCATTATATGTGTCACTATGAATATTTGTATCCCTGGATGTAGTTTCTTTGATTATATATTGGATTTGAATATGCTAGGTTATATTTTAACACTTAATATCTATTGTGCTTTTGTATTTTGTTGTTGTTGAGTATGGAATGTAGGTACATACTGATTGGGTGAGAACTATGCAGGCTGATACGATGCTTGCACCGGTTTATCCTGACTCTGGTCCTCATTATTCATCAAGTATGTGTCGACCATCTTTTCCTTCAGGAGCTGGTATGCTCTGCAATCCTTCTCTTCATGCCCTACTGACTTGTAGAATTTACAAAATAGGTTTTTGGGAATACTTATAATATTTTGCAAGTATAAACAGTCCTCATTGCAGTTTCCTCTCATCTGGCATATGTGACACCAGGGTAGTCCATGGGAACTTAAGGGGTTTTGCACACCGGATGAGACGTAATTCATGAAGGTCAGACAATTATCCTTGCTGTGTCTGTATGTTTTGCATTTTGTGCACCATAAATCTTCATGGGATTCCTTACCCTTCTTAATGTCATGCAATTGTATTGTCAGCTTATCCTACTGCGACTGAATCTGCACCATCCCTGCAGCACCATCACCAATTGGTGAGGTTTCCATATTCATTGCTAATTATAGCGTTTCCATCTTCGACTCAATATTTTGCTGCATCAATGGGCCTCATATGTGGGGTAGTAGCATAGAAATAAACCACTCTTTATGTTGTGCATATGACATCTAGAAACTTACCTTGGCCATCAAAGTCTTGAATCATTGGTCAAATTCCCATACTAACTCTACCAATGCTTATTTGATTTCCTTGATCTGTATGATACACTGTGACTAAGATTTAGGTTTTCTGAACTCAGAGATCATTGTGTCTCTTATCTCTTCAAGGTTTTTCTATGGTACTCTTGGTGGTACTATGCAGAATTTCATAAACCAGTCGAGCACACGACCCCTTAGAGTCGTAATCATCTGTGCTTTATTTAATTCTGCATTCTGAACTAAGCGAACCATCCAAACAACTTCACAAATTAACCAATTCTACTATGGATATTCTACTCCATTACCATTGAATGTGGGTAACCGATTATCCACCCCAACCATTTCGTTGGCATCTAGGTTATCTAATGACTGATCTAATGTAGGTGTTTTCTCTTGCACACTAGTCATAGTACTAACACTATTGGTATTAACAACTCTTTCAAGAGATGAGGCTCTAGACCTTACCTCTGGCGATACTCCTGGTGTGATGTAGTGGTGTCTTGACCTTGCTGACTTGACAGTATCTTCAGAGTCTTCTGCACCTTCTGATATCAGTCTATAGTCACCCTCTTCATTGCAATACCCTTCGTCTACCTACAACTGAAGTTCTTACTCACTCTCCTCGAACAGACTAGGAGCTCGTTGACCTACCTCTGTCGTTCTTCTTTTCCCTAATCTGAATCTCCTTCCACTCCTTAGGAATCCAGCTTCTAGTTTAGGTTTTGTACTTCTTGGGAACATCTCAACTCACCATTTCCCATTTTCTTGACAGGTCATCTGCGACATAGCCTTCCTCCAAAGTACGTGACTCAACTACTCAAGTGCAATATACCCTTCTCATAAACTAGCATCTTGATACATGTACTGATAGAAAACAAGTATATTCTTAGAGGTCCTTGGAAAACAATTCTTTTAGCTTGACTATATGAGGTTATAGCCTCTACTGCAAAATCAATAATATATCCTTGCAAAATACTGTCAACCCAAAAATGAACATGTCTGGAGATGGTGTTACCTACATTGGTTAGTTCGCAAACCAACTAATCACTCCACTTGATTGCTTCTCTTCTTTGGAAATTTGTCTGCCTTCTTTCCAATCTTGAAAACCACTCATGCAGTACAATAGGAAACTCTGCAAAGAATATTTCGTGAATATTAGAATATACGTATTCGTCTACCCAGTTTTCTGCACTCAACTGAGATCCTGCGCTCTCTTCTTGCGTGAATGGTAGTGTCTTAGACTCCAACTAGTCCTCTATCTTGTTCTTCGTCAGATGCCACAACATTTCCCTCGATTCAAATGGTTAGTTCCCAAAAATAGAACCATTTGTTGGCCTCTTTCTCCTTCTTGTCTCGACCCGTAGTTCAATTAACAACATAATACCAACAAGACACCAAAATACATCTTCTAGAAAGAGCAAGCTCTGTTGGCAATGGCCATGAGGCAGGTGCAATCTCACCTGAGATATCTTAATGGGTAAATTCCAAAACCATGTTTTTTCAGTTGGTGAGGGATTATAGTCCCTTGGAACGTGGCCAAGGCGCTTGACAAAGGAAATGGGATGGAGTCTTTCACTCTACGACAACGACACAACTATGTGCCACAGTCCACCCGCGTGACATGATAGTGTCCTTAAACCTTAAAAGCTGGCGCAACTATGCGATGCATCCAATTCCTTATACTTGACAGACAATGCACGACTTATATTATACTTATCAAATTCACCATAAACTCATACATAGCAGTTCGACAATACTTTTAAACAGTTAGGAATTCATACTGCGACATACATTCAACAACAACTATAACTGAAATAATGTAAGATAAGTAAAAATTCACATAAACATTCACCATTCAACAACATTCATTCACATCACACAGGAAATAACATGGAAACCCATCTGGGAAAAACCACCAAGGTGCTCTTCATCTGGCATGAGAAATATAGGTAGCACCTTGCAGCCTGCAAATTGCAGTCTGTTCTTAAGATATGTCTTTCTGACTCAGTCTTCTTGCTCTCATGCTCTCTGGTTTATTGCTTCTATCTCCTCCTACTGATCTGCACACAGCCCGGATCGACTCTTCTACTTTACTAGTGGTCTGCGCACGCAATTGCAAGATCTGGGGCTCAACATCCTTATACTACTACCAGACTCTCCTCTGAGTTGACTACTGAACTCCTACTGAATATATCTCTCCAAGCTAACAACAATAACACTGAAGCTAACCCTTATACAGAATGGGTTCCTCCTATTTATATTATTTACCAGACCATGCAGAGCTGACTGAATAGGTGGGATATTCCATATTGGACCTACCCTTCATGTCTAGCAGGACCTTTAATAGTATGTCTTTTGGCTCTTATTCTAGTTCCTCGGTAGCTTCTCCTTCCTCAACCTCCTCATCTCTATGGTAAAGGGTTTCAACCATGAATCCACTCTTATGGGATTCCTTCACAGTTGTCAACTCCTTCTTCATAGTTGTCATGATTTGAACACATTATTTGAAATTTTCATAGTCAATGGACACACCTACGCCCGACCTTCATCCTCTACCACAGACATTAACACCCCTTTCAAAATCATTTCTCCCTCAATCGATTTACGATTCTTCTATATCTAATCACCATTGGATCTTCACCACACCCCACAACTCTACCGAACTACGGCTGGATTTACTTCCTTGTTCAAGTTGGACACTCCTTCTATGATACCAATTGATGTAAGCATGGCCTTCTAAATGAAGGACATATATCAAAATGCACAATAGATGAACAAATGAGCTCATAGGAATCACATACCCAAAATATATTTGACACCAATAATATATTTTCTATTAATCTCAATAAAATCAATTTTAGATCTAGATTGTTTACAATTTAGAGTCAATGTTAATTTCATTCGGTCATTTAGTTGACTTTTCTCAAATTCTAACATGTCAAACACTCGGGAACATTTACCTTTTCCGTGCCTTTTCCTCTTTCTTCAATCTATATTTATAGTCTCCCTCACTACCTCAAATTATTGAATAATCTTCTTATAAACGCCTCTAGGTACTTCCTCTACAATTATGAGCATTCAGTTATTCACCTCCAACCTTCTTGCCATACCTTGCCATCTGGTGAATCCAACAACTGCCATAACTCCTGAGTTAACTTCTTCAACCACTTCTTGTAATTGCCTGGATTTTTGTGCCTCAACGCTCATTTTGTTGGCCGTGCTCCCATCCCCCTTTTAGTCATCGTGCTCCTTCTCCCATCAATGAATCCTCCAACTTCTTTTCCTATGCGTTGGAATCAACCTGATCTATTTTCAACTGCTTTTGGGTATATTCTCTAGCAGTTCCCAACCCCGTTTGCTCAACCCATCATCGTTCACACTAACCTATTTTCCTGCTATCTACTTTGTCCATCAAGCTTCTCTGAAATTCGACAATCTTCTAACTAGTCTTCTGCTCGACTTCCTAGGCTTCGACTGTCCACTTCTCATTCATTTGGAGGTTTTTGACTTTAATGCATATGTCTAAAATCTTTTATCTTCGATTGGGATTCTTAAGGCCCAATGATCCTGCATCAATATCAATTGTCATTACTCCCTCATTGAGTTTGATTCCTAAAACAAGGCTCAAAGGATGGTGTTTCCTACACCTCTTATGACAATTGTGATGTTTGAAAAATTCTCACCTTACTTCCTTTCAGCCATTTACCAAGGATCCTCATATTTCATCTATTTTACATGAAAGAAGTTCTTCATGAATCACTCCCTCCTCAATGTGGAAAGCATTATGCTCAAGTGCGAGACTTGTCATCAAAGTTACCTCTATTTAAATCTTGTCTTTCTTTTTTTCTCCCAATGTACAATTTGCTTCATCACATGCTCCAAATGCTTCCTCGGGGTTGTCATTGAGTTTAAACTCGTCAATTTATTTCCTTTGGCGTGACCCCTTCTACCTACTTAAACATAAGTCGAAAGGATCGCACAGAGAAGTGTCTTGATTACACTAGATGTTGATCTCTACATACAAGTCATCTCTGGTTAAATTCAGGATCGCCATGTTTAAATATGTTGTCCTATCCTTTGAGGTTCCATTTCCTGCACTGCCCAACGATGATAAAAACCTAGTTATGTTCTTGGTAATCACTTAGCCAACGGTGATAAAACCCTAGCTATGTTCTTGGTTCGTGTGAATCACATCTTCCACGTCTCAAGATAGAGATCATATCTATAAAAAGGAGGCTTATATTCACATGATTTGTTAGATAACTAAGTACATAATAGCTATTATTAATCGTAATCTAGAAAAATAAATATTATTGTATATATATAATTTGCTATAATTTGTGAATGTATAATATTTTAAATGAGCATTCATTGAAATGAATAAAACAAGTTTATTACTTCTTTGAGGAATAATCATATTATTCTTTCTCTTTCTGAAGACCATTGATATGGGAAGGAGATGTTAATGGTATGTACTCTCCCAAAGAAGGTTATCGCGGCATGTTGATGGGCAAGCTCTTTCATGGGACTAAACAACTATGGTGGTGGAAGTAGGTCTAGCGTTTTAATTGTCAACTGAAAGCTAAAATATTTTTATGGTTCATTCTTTCGAACAAAGCCTTAACGTGGGATAAGCTACAAGGAAGGAACTGGTCTGGCCCTAACAGATGTAATTTGTGCAAGGAACAGGCGGAATCCAACCATTACATGGTCATCGATTGCAAGTTTATCAAGCTTGTTTGGAATGCATTGGACATTCCTGTTGAAGTTTAAAATTGTCGGATAGGCTCTTCTATCGAGGAAAGACAGTGGAACTAGTGCAGTAAGTCTATAATTCAAGATTTTTTTACTCTCCCTGCTATGGTTATTTGGCTGGTTTGGAAGGTTAGAAATGATTTTTTATTTGAAGACATTTTTTCTCATCTTGTTACTTGTGCTATCCTTTGTAAATCTTTTCTTGCGTATTTCTCGCAAGCCCGTTTGTCTAAGAATCCGAGAATCGTTAAACCGTTAGAGATCAAAGAATTTTCCATTGCTTTCTTTGATGGAGCCTCCCAGGATAAGGGGTTTTTTTGCAGAACAAGCAGAATTGTTTTTCTTGTTGATAATGTCTCATTTGCCTTCAAAGTTGGTTTAGGCATTGGAACCAATAACTTTGTTGAACTTTCAGCGCTTTGGCTCTTGCTGAGATTAGCTAGAATTATAGGATTGGACAAGCTTTCTATCTATGGTTACTCCTTTCTAGTCATCAGCTGAACAAGGTTTGCATTTTCCATAATCGGGTTCTTCAAGCTCTTTTGGAGGAAGTTTGTTATTTAGCTGAAGAGTTTTCGAGTATCAATTTCAGACACATTTACATGGAAAATAATGGGGAAGCTAATTTCTATTCTAAAGAAGGATTACTGCTTAAGAAATGAGTTTGGGTACTTTTGAAAATGAAACTGATTTGCATGTCTGTATCTTTTGAGCATGAGGTTAACTGAACAAAGCCACTATGAAGCAATCTTTTTTTAGATATATAGTAAGTTTTTTTGTTGGATCCTTTATGATCATGGTTCCAAAGATTGAGACGAGACTGCTTTGTTGATAGCTTCTGAACTTTTGGGATAGTTTTCTTTCTTGTAAGACATAAACGCTAAATTTCTTTAGTATCCAAAGTATGTAATATATTCCATGAATATAATATGACTTTTTTTCTTGTAAAAAAATAATAAAACAAGTTTAGAAAATTATTAAAAACTAAATTAAAATATGAATTTTGTTTATATTTCTTAAAAGTGCATATAATTTATATTAAATGTAAAAAATGTCCATTATTGCACTATCTCTTATATCAAAAAATTATATATAAATAAAATTATTTGGTTTTTTTATATTGTTTTTAAAGCATTTTACTTAGTTAATATATTTATTATTGAAACTCAATTTTTAATTAATATAAGTTTTACTTGGTAAACTTTCATTTGATTTTTTTATATATAAATTTTATTTTTTATTTAAAAATAAAATTTGATTTAAAATCTTTAATTATTTTTACATTTTTATTTTTAAATAACATTTGATTTAAAATCTTTAATTAAAATCAAATAAAGTTTCTTCTTAAATATAATTTATAAAGATGAAACCCTGCTAACATGGTTGATTTGGACATTCTCTTAAATTAAAATCCAAGTATACTAATTATTTAAATATAGTTATATTACAAATTTATTTATTATATTATAACTTATCTTTAATCCTAAACCTTGTAACCTCACATTACAATAATGTTCTTTAAATGATTTGGACATCCTCTCTTGAATTAAAATCCAACCATACTAATTATTTAAATATAATTATATTACAAATTTATTTATTATATTATAACTTGATTTTTAATCCCAAACCTTGTAACCTCACATTACAATAATGTTCTTTAAAATAATAGATAGTGCTTTGACCATGATCTTAAATTTAAGGAAATGCTTTGTTAAAAAAATCCGATAAACATTGAAATCTTACTTTTTTCAATTTTTTATATTAGATCAAATCATATATTCGTGAAACTTAAGTTATATGATATTAATATCAAATCATAAAATAAACTCGTTAAGGTTGAAATCATGATTTCTAAAAATGGTTGATGTAGATTTGATCATATCATCGTTACTTATATTTTAATTTATATAATAACTATATAAATATATGTCTATTTGAAATTTTATGAGGAGAATCAAAACCAAATCAAATATAAAATTAATTTAATATTTTTTGTGTTATTTTAAATTTATTATATTATTAAAATATAAATATAATATACTTTAAAAAGCATAAAATTAATAATTAAAAATATATTTTTAAATAATAAAATTAAATTTAAAATAAACTAAATTATTATAAAAATCATATATCTATTTAACATCTAAGTTATATTATTATTAAGATTGATATAAAAATCATGCACAATCTTTAATATACTTAACCAAATTGTAATTTAAATAATCAAAATCTCAATTTCAACCAAAAAAAATTGTCATCAAATTCCAACAAATTTAACCAACAAAAATACAAATAATCTAAAATTTAACTCACTCCGTATCATAAACCCAACTAACCTCATAACGTTTTTTAATTGCCTACAAGAATGGAACCGTGAACTAACAAAGTGTATTACCATTTTAGTCATAAATATTTGAACGGTTGAGTACAATTGGAATCTAACAAGCAAATAATTATAAATTTAACTCATGAAACGGACCAACAGATAAAACAATTCTGAAAGGTGATCCTAAAATTGCATAATGATTCTATTGTGTCTCTAATTTATTAAGTATAGATTTAAGATCCATGTGCACACCAAAGGCAGATGGAAATTGCTTCACTTGTGGATATAGCTCCAGCAAGAATTCTTCCTACTTGGAACAATCAGAGAGTTGGGGATGAGAATATTTGCAAGAGATTGGATAGGATCCTTCTGTCTTCTGATTTTCTGGACTATGATTTGCATCTCAGACAATGGATTGGTAGTGGAGGGGATTCGGATCATAATCCTATTTTTATGCAAGTCATGCCTAAAGATTTAAGACCTGGCAGTCCTTTTAAATCTAATGCCTCTTGGTTGGAGGATGAAGACTTTGTTTCCCTATTAAAGTCTACCTGCTTTGGTTTTTTTGATAACCTTGAGATATCCCCGGATGCTCATTTCGCCTCAAATCTCAAGAAAATTAAAGAGGTTTCTATCTCTTGGTCGGTCGCGAAGAAATTACAGGAGGATAAGGACCTTGTGGACATTGAATTTTTATTGGCCGATCTTCATAGGATGGGTCATGGATTTGCCTCGGAGGTTGACAAATCTTCTTTGGTTGATATGGAATTCCGTAAAAGGAAAATATTACTAGATCGTGAGAAGGAGGCCCGATTGAAGAGTCGAGCTCTGTGGCTACTTTGTGGAGATGAAAATACTCCCTTTTTTCATAAGTATGCTGATAATAGGAAATTTATAAACTCTATTTGGAAAATAGTTGATGATGATGGGAATATTGTGGAAGGCTTTAAGGATATTGCTGAGGCAGGGGTTAATCATTTTGAGACTATATTTCAGGAGGAGAGTAATCTCCATCTGCCTGATGTTGTCAAAAGTGCTGGATATTTTCCCACTGACATATCTTAGGAAGAGAATGAAGAACTCATTATGCCTGTAACCTTGCAGGAAATCAAATCCATTCTTACTCTGAGTAAGAACGATAAGAGTCCTGGTCCGGATGGACTACCTGTAGAGTTTTATCGGGCTCTTTTTGATGTTCTGGGTTTGGACTTACTTCGTGTGATCGAGGATTCTAGGAAATTTGGCAAAATTTAATACAACTTTCCTTGTCCTGATTCCGAAGGTTGATCTCCCTACATGCTTTGAGGATTTCAAGCCTATTGCTTTGTGCAATTTTTGCTATAAAATCATAGGGAAAATTATCTCCACATGTATTAGGAAAGTGTTGGGTCGTTATATTTCTTGTGAACAGTTTGGATTTCTACCTGGAAGACAGATACATGATGCGGTGGGGGTCTTACAAGAGGGTTTACATACCATTCATGGTAAACATTTAAAATCTGTGGCTCTTAAAATTGATTTGTCAAAAGCCTATGATAGAGTTAGTTGGACTTATTTGAGGTTTTTACTGTCTAAAATGGGATTTTCTAGATTATTCATTTCTTTGGTTATGATCAGTTTAACTTCAGTCTCTTTTGTTGTTCTTATTAATGGAGCTGCTTCAACTTTTTTTAAAGCATGAAGGGGTTTAATACAGGGTTGTCCTCTGGCACCTTTACACTTTTTTATTATTGCTGAAGGTTTGAGTAGAGCTATTTATTGTACAAAAGATGAGGGGGTTTATCGTGGCATATCTTTTGAAAACAATATATCCTTAACTCACATACTCTTTGTGGATGATGTTATCATGATCGTTGATGGTTCAGCACAATCTTTATCCTCTCTGTATGAGATTTTACTGATTTGCTGTAAGGCCTCTGGAATGCAGATTAATGAAAAGAAATCTGCTCTTTATCATTCTGGTTTGGATGAGTCCGAGATCATCTCTTTACAGACTATTTTCTCTTATCCTGTGTTAGCTGTTGAGAAAGGTATGAAGTATCTTGGTTTCTTTTTTTAAACCGTGCAGATATGTGTTAAAGGACTGGGACTGGCTTATTGCAAAAGTCAGAAAAAGGATTCTGAACTAGAGTTTTCGATGGTTAACCAAGGGAGGTAAGCTCACATTGGTTAAATCAGTTCTGGAAGCTATTCCTATCTATTGGATACACTTTTGGATCCCTATGGGGGTCATTGAGAAAATCAGGAAATTATGTTTTAGATTTTTGTGGTCTGGACATAAGGATTCAAATGGACTTCCTTGGACTTCTTGGAAAACCTTGGCCTATCCTAAATTTCTGGGTGGATGGGGACTTAAAATCCCGACTGTCTTCTCTAAAGCTGTTGCAGCCAAAAGTATATGGAACATTATAGCAAGTTCGGGTCTATGAGTTCAAATCGTTGTGCAGAAATATATTTATCCTCTAACCATTTTGGATTGGATTCGGGTGCCTGTCAAGAAGAAAAAGAACATTTCAATTTGATGGAAAGCAATATTATGGGCTTTTGATACTATTGGTAATAATCTTATCTGGAATATTGGCAATGGTGCAAATATAAGGATTGGTATTGATCCTTGGGTAGGTTGTCAATGGTGACATCATTTACCTTCTTATTTGCTTGATAAATTGCACTCTGTTGGTATTTTCTTTTTAAAAGACATTCGTTGTCCTAGTTTGACACTCATGTGTGAACAAGGGTGGTTATCTACAAACACTCTTGGACTTTCTAATTCACCAGCGTAGATCCAAATCCTAGGCTCTATCAAGCGCCGAGATGGATCAAATCTCTTGAGGTGCAAACCTCTTCTTAGGTATCCATTGATTTGATTCAAACCAAAAGACACATATTTTTATTTAAGGTCCACATATAATTTTATTATTATTAATATTTAATATTATTTATGGCAGCCATATAATATTTTTTATTTTGTTAAGAACGAACATTGCATCATTTTCCCACACATGGTTTTAAAACCATATGCAAGGCCCTCATACAATCATGGGTTGTTTAGGAGGCGTTGCACATGGTCTTAAAACCATTTGCAAGATCCTCCAAAACCATGTACAATAAAACCATGGGTTGTTCAGGAGACCTTGCACATGGTTTAAAAACCATGTGCAAAGCCTCCTAAACCATGTACAATAAAACCATGAGTTGTTTAGAACGCCTTGCACATGGTTTTAAAACCATAAATGTGCACATAGTCTTAAAACCATGTGCAAGGCCAACATGTTTTTGTGTTTTTTTCTGGAACGACTTTTTAGCCATCCTTAAATCTAGTCATGTTAGACTTACTGATTGTGAGGATACACTTGTATGGAATCTATATAAAAAATGGCAGATATACTCCAAAAGAAGGCTATGTGCATTTGCTACAGGATAGGTTTGGTTTGGATCTTTCCTGGTGGTGGAAAGTTTTGTGGAAACTTAAGTGTCCCTTACAATCAAAAATTTTCTATTGGTTTCTATTTTCTGATAAGGCTCTCACCTAGGATGCCTTAGTCAGAAGAGGATTTGAAGGACCTGGCAAATGTTATCTATGTAAACTGGAGGAGGAAACAAATTTACAGCTTGGGGTTGAATGCCCATTTACTAAGAGTGTCTGGCTAGATATTGAAGATAAGTTAAATTTCAGGAATCTATGGTATGAGGTATCTGTGACAGATTGTCTAAAGAATTGGTGCCTTAATATGCAAGTTCAGCATATTAGGTCGTTGCCTATTATTGTTCTGTGGTTTATATGGAAGGCATGTAACCAAAGCTGTTTTGATAATCAATCTTTGAAGCCTTCACATGTATGCTCTTACAGTATGGGTTTGCTGAGAACTTTCCCACAAGGGGACTTTGTTCTGAAAATTAGACCTATTTTTGCAGAATCTATTGATAAATCTTACCCTTGGGGTTTTTTTTATGGGTCATCAGCAGAGGATGCATCAATCTGTAGAGCTGGAGGTATACTTTATTTTTCAGATAAACTTTTTTTGTCCTTTAAAGCTGGTTTAGGGGTAGGTACTAACAATACTGCTAAACTTTGTGCTTTAAAGCTTCTTCTCACTTTGGCCAGGATGAAGGATTATGCTAAAATACAAATTTTTGGCAACTCTCGGCTTGCTATTAATTGGGCCAAGGGTAAATTTAGAATGCATAATTTAGAATTATCTTTAATTCTTTAGGAAGTCCATAGACTTTCTGACTCTTTTGAGTTGGTGCAATTTCAGCATATATACCGTGAAAGGAACAGTTTAGCTGACACATTAGCAAAGGATGGGGCGAGGATCAGTGAGGGATTCTCACACATTAAAGAAGTTAGAGAAGATTCATCTATTGAATCATACCAGATTTTCTGATCTGTGTTTTGATTTTATAGGTTTGATGGTTATCAATGCTGTTAATGCAGTTTCTGAATACTGCTCGATGCTCAGTTATGATGTTTTTTAAGTATGATAGACATTCATTTTTATGATGTTTTGAGTCTGATAGACATTCAATTTTTCTCAAGATACTATGGAACATTTTCCCATGGAAGATATTTTGGAACCTATATGAACATATGTGGGCCTTTTGACATCATATGTTTTTTTATGATCTTGATGGTGCTTTATGCAAACCTTTAAGGATTGGTTATAAGATCACATGATCTTTTGTAAATATTTTGAATATGCACTTTGTATTACTTTTTCTAGATATTGGATTTATTTGATCCATCTAAAGAATGTAAAGAAATTTACGATTTTTTTCTATGAAAAAAAAAATATCATTCGCACTTTGATTATTTTATTTGAAGAACACTATTTGTATATTATTCAAACATTTTTTAATTAATTATCAAAAGTGGGATTGTTATTTAAAAGCACTTTAATTAGTTGCAGTCAATCATTTACCTTCGAGTCTATTTCACTGGTTTAACATTAATTTTTACAAATATATATATGGCATAACATAACTATTATTTTTTTTCCACAAAAGAAAATGTGTGGTTTATTTATATGGGAAATAAATCATTTATTTTATAAAGATTTTTTTTTGAGTGATTTAAGGTTTTGTATAAGTTTTGAAAGTAAATACTTTAAACATCAACTAATGATATACAAAAAATTAAAACATAAAAACATATGTAGATCAAGTATCTATGTGTCTCAGAAAACCACATGATAGATGAAATGTCAAATCATAAAAAAAAACTTATGTATATCCAACAATCAATCCATATATCCCATGAAAGTTCTGGATCAATTGCAATTTCCTACTCATTTAGCATTTCCTATATGTGTAATATTCCCTCCTCAAACTGTAGGCCTCTCTTTGACAGTAAATATGTTTCAGTATTCCTTTCACAAAGATGTGATAAAAGGTGACAAACTAGAAGGTCTCCATCATTTAGATGATCTTCTCATAAATTGACACCAATAAAATGTTTTTTGGTTTCATCCTATTCTTCAGTTAATCAATTAGAAGTTTTGAATCTCCAAACATTTGGACCTATTGCACCCCTTTCACAACTAGTAAGAGTGATGGAGAACTTTGAATCCTATAATTATGCCTTGTTATTTGTGTAGGCCCCAAATCAATTACGAAGGAAATCTGACAAGAAACTGATAAATGGAAAATACTACATGCACATCCAACAACATGCTCATGTAAAGTTGCACCATCAAAATAGATATGAGGAACTGATACATCAATAAATTATGCCACTATATTCTTAATAGGCTGGTGGATTTTGTCTTTTGGAAACAAATTAAAGATTGCATAATCATTGGAAGCGCATACATAAGGAGTATTTTTTTCTATCCTAAAAAATGGCCAAATTTCTAGATAGCCAAACACCTCATATGACAAATACAAGCAAGGCCTTGAAATCCTTATATAAAGGATTGTGAAACTAGAATTCCAATGCTTGTTCTACAGTGCTAGCTTCCTAGATGAGTTGTGTACCTTTAACATATTAAATGAAATCTCACACTTTGTTTGATGTAATTGTAATGTATAAAAGATGTTCAATACTTTTGTTGTCAAAAACTTTTTTAACATAAAATCCTAAACTTTAATTTTATTCATTAAATCTGGCGCAAAAATTACATTTCAGAAGACAACTCAAATTCCAAATAACTATGCACCACCTACATTCAAGAGGTGGATCTTGTTCTACTCTCGAGACATAACCATTATGCTTATAGAACATGGTATTAAAATTATCTACCAAGTTAAGAACGAAAAGGATATTACATAAATTTTAATGAAAATTAGCGTTGCTTATTTTAATTGTAATTTTTAACCAGCGTAGATCCAAATCCTAGGCTCTATCAAGCGCCGAGATGGATCAAATCTCTTGAGGTGCAAACCTCTTCTTAGGTATCCATTGATTTGATTCAAACCAAAAGACACATATTTTTATTTAAGGTCCACATATAATTTTATTATTATTAATATTTAATATTATTTATGGCAGCCATATAATATTTTTTATTTTGTTAAGAACGAACATTGCATCATTTTCCCACACATGGTTTTAAAACCATATGCAAGGCCCCCATACAATCATGGGTTGTTTAGGAGGCGTTGCACATGGTCTTAAAACCATTTGCAAGATCCTCCAAAACCATGTACAATAAAACCATGGGTTGTTCAGGAGACCTTGCACATGGTTTAAAAACCATGTGCAAAGCCTCCTAAACCATGTACAATAAAACCATGAGTTGTTTAGAATGCCTTGCACATGGTTTTAAAATCATAAATGTGCACATAGTCTTAAAACCATGTGCAAGGCCAACATGTTTTTGTGTTTTTTTCTTGACCCACATATTTTTTACGGATAATTAAATTTTTACTTTTTTATTGTTTTGTTAGGTCGGAAGATTACAACATCTCCCCCATAATATTCACTATCACTATCAAGAACTCCCACATACTGGGCTGTAGAGCGCCTCTCGGCGCAATGAAAATACATAGGCCTTAGTCTACCCCAAATTTCAAATAAAAAAGTCTATATAATTATAATTAAAACCATACACATTTAGTTCACATTTCTTCAATATTTTTACTCAAAAAGAGGTTTGTAATTAGATAGATTTAATCCTTTAAATACTTGTTAAGATGAATTTATGGTGATTTTAAAGTTTAACCCAGGATCGTTGAAGGTTTGTCAATATTCTAGATTTTTTTTTAGAATCCATTTGCATAGTTCTTACCAGTGACCTGCCACACGTCAATATATTTATAACATATTCTTTTCATGGCTGTATAATCTTGGCCACCCAAACGATGCCCTTCTCTTTCACCAAAAAAACTGCTTTTTCTGGGTCACGTCGATGGAAGACTGAAGATGAAGGCGAAGAAAAAGAAAACGAAGAAGATGCCTCAGGAAAACTGCTTGCGTTCATAAGCAAAGCTACTCGGCTATTGAGTAGGAGAAAGATTACTCGGCTATTGAGTAGGAGAAAGATTAACAGACTGTGCTACTGGGAAGGAGGAGAAGAAGAGTACGTTTGTTCGTAGAGGTAGTATGGAAGCAAAGTCAATTTTGAATAGCGCAGTGATGGTTTTACAATTTTGAGTAGCGCAGTGATGCGCAGATCGTAAAGCTGACACCTTTTGGGGCGTTCATACAATGCCTAACGGGATGGTTGCTGCAACCTTTGGGGTTGTCCAAACCCTACTCTCGACTGAAATGTTTCCCAGGTCGTGTCTACAAAGAGGTGCGGTGCCATGTGACCAACCCATCAGATCAACCACAGCCAAAACTGACAAGGCAAATGATGAGTGGTGAGATATCGGATCAGATAGAATCGTCGTATTTGGGTGTGGATTTCCATATGGAGAGGAGGGGAAAAAACATGCTTCTACTAAATGGGCAAATGACATATTACACAACGGATTCAATCTGGTACTCTCTGCTAAAAATGGGAGAAGCCGCCCCCAAGTCGGTATTTCTATAAGTCTATAAAGAGTTTTGGCAACAAGTAGCCACAGGAGGAGCGATGAGCTTATCACAAGTGTTGGATCATTTAATTCTAGACAACCACACTATCATGGTTTTAGACAATGATTTGCTTTTGCCTGTAAATTTGTCTTTGTGAGACGAGAAATTGCTGAAGCTTTTAAACTTCGTGGGATTGTTCTTGGCAACCAAACAAGTTTACCGGCCTATTCCTATATCAATCAGCTTTATTGCGGCAGTAATTGAGTTCGCCACATTATTGCGCAAGTGGCTTTATAGCAAGATCAATTTGTTGTTCTACTTGATACTGCATATTTGTGACCGACTGCAGCGGTCGATTAGAAGGCAAGTGTATTCCTTAGAGAACTGGGTGGAGAACTTGAAACCCAGCAATGATATTCAATTAAAGGTGGTGGAGAACAAGATCTCCCCCATAATATTCACTTTCACTATTATTTTTTGCCGACATGTTAGTAACGTTACATCACGTGACAAGATCTCCCCCATAATATTCACTTTCACTATTATTTTTTGCCAACATGTTAATAACGTTACATCACGTGACATCACGTGACAAGATCTCCCCCATACTGGGCTGTAGAGCACCTCTCGGCGTAAAAATATATATATGATAATAAGCGGATCAAAATGGTAATAAAGTAATTAGGCTTTAAAAAAACTCAAAATTATCTTTAAAAAAAAAGTTATTATATTAATTCCAAGTGATTAAGTTAAAATCAATTTCTAATGTATTTAATGGTTAAGAATAAAGTAATAGGAGTGTTATTAGATATTTTCATAAAGTCTAAAAGTTAAAACCAATTTCTAATATTTTTAGGGGTTAAGAATAACGTAATAGGAATGTTATTAGATAATATTCATAAAACCTAAATGTAATGTGGAAAAGGTGGGCTTGCTTTTCAAGGAATGCAACTCATCATTATTGAACTTCTTAGAGGGAATCATTTACATCATAGTTTATTATTATTAACTAGTTAGTTAGCTGCATGATTTAAAGTTAAGTGTATTCTTTGTAATATTATAAGGAAGGTGTTTTTTTTAGTGAATAAGTATAAGGAAATATTAAAAGGAAAAAGTGTTTGTTACATATTTGGAAAAATTAGAAAATATTAAAAAAATATAAATATTTTTTTAGATTTTTTTTATAACTAAAATTTGGCTAGATGTTTTAGTAAAGGATGTTTTTGTTCGTGTACTTATATCAATATTATACATAGGTGATCAAGTCTTACTTGGAGTGATTAGTATTTGAAGGGTTTAATTTTTTAGGAGGCCTACATGGTTTGCAACTTGGTGGTGGTGGGAGGAGATACCAAAAGAAATCCAACCATGCTAAAGATCGATGTGTCCCAAGCCAAGTGCAATCTTCGAAAGATTTTGACGACTTAGATTCCTTTGGGTCACGATTTATCAGACCACTGGTCGCTCCCGCAAGTTAGGGAGATTCATGCAAACCAAACAAAATAGATACTATGAACATGTGCACCAACTATACTAAAAACATGTGGGTTTTCTACATACCAATATGCACTAGTGCTTCAAACTATTTTCCATAAGAAAATTTATAAGTATAACGTATTTTCAAAATCTTGGTGCATATTTTAGATATTGAAATAACCGGGGCACCTACATCTATAATGCACATTGGTGCTTGATAGTTAGATACATACCAAGGCCTTAAACATATATATTACACACTAGTGTGGAGTTTATAAAATAAAATCAATAGAGCATTTATGTGTAAAACCATCAATGTGTAAACCATCTTCTGCATCGTAAGTTCTTGTAATGGTGATGATAATAATAACTATGAAAACCATGGTTGTTCTTGTTGCAAAAAATAATGCTTTTTCTACCATTCCCCCCATTAGTGCATATTGCACATTTAATCATGCTTATGCATAAGCAGGTATGAACTGCATCATTGAGTTGAAATGATAACCTATGCAATGATATCTTTTAGTGCCTAAATGTTTACATGGTGAGAAAATCTCACACACACACATTAATTATTGCATTAATGTGTTATATTTTTATATAAATACATGTTTGTTCATTGTAACAATACAAATCACCCACATATTTAATAAAAATCTTATGACACTAGAAAAATACAATACAATAAAAATTTCAATTCTAATATATGACTAAGAGATTCTTCATTATACATAATGGGACAACATAGAGGTATACTATATTTAAAATGCCAATAAAGAAATAGTACATTGTTGGTAACATGTCATCATCTAAATGAGACAAAATGTCAAGATTAAACAAAATATATGATTTTCAAAGACAAACATTCCAAAATATACAACTTGAAACATTCAATTTCAATGAACATTAGTCATTGTTCAAGTTGCTTTCATGCCTCATTTCTCCATCACTTTTCATGGGATATTCTACTTTTGTTATTTGGAATGTTTCATTGATTGGATTGATTTTGACATTATGTCTCTTCATGTTCATCCACAAACATAGAAATAAAGTGAAATGAGTGTGTATGTGTTTACAGAATAAAATATAGGATTGCATAAGCTGAAAAGCATACTATATCAATGATTTATTCATAAAATAAACATTTTTTCAAAACCATTTATCATGCCAACTCTCTAGATTTCGTTTCTTATGGATTCACTCAATACTTTGTTTCCTACAAGATTTATACTCAATGACAACTCACAAATTTAATTAAAGGTTTCTTATTTTCCATTACTTCTAAATTAAGGCAAGTAAAACAACACACCTACTTGCAAATTATTCAATTAAGTATTGATACTCCAACATGTACTCACAACCCATACCTAATCTTATAAACAACCTAATTTTTCTTGCTCACATTGTCATGCACATCATCACATTTTCACATCACTTTCACCATTGTTATCCATATTTCCATGATCTCCATCATCTCTGACCTCAAAATCCAAATTTGACCAGAAAAGATACTTCACAGATTTTGACTAAAAAATTGCAAACACATCGCACTTTTCCCTAAAATTCCATGACATGGTCCTAAAATAGAAAAATGGTTATTTATAAAGACTTATTTACTTCCAAAAAGATGTAGTGGCTCGAAGTAAACATCACTAACCTATTATTACCAAAAATTTCATTTCATATAATCTCTAATACATATCACACTATCCAACTATTTCATCAATGAACAGGGATAATTCACATTGGAACTAACTCTAAGAGATGTACACATATTTTCCTATACATAAATCCCTTATGGTCATCCACTGTCCTCTCTTCATTATCAATACAAACAAATGCTTTTATTTCTATGTTTTAGTATAATTTTCTCATTCTTGAAAAGCATATAATAGTTTAGAATATGGATATTGTTTTTGGAATTTTCTTCTATCATTTGATCCCATACTCAAGTGACACATACCTTTCAAGCAATTTCATTTTAACATGGGTTGGTGACAAAAATCCAATACCATATTTGGAAACCATACTG
Organism: Pseudotsuga menziesii; assembly: GCA_001517045.1. NCBI lineage: Eukaryota > Viridiplantae > Streptophyta > Pinopsida > Pinales > Pinaceae > Pseudotsuga > Pseudotsuga menziesii. The sequence goes on from LPNX010763184.1 coordinate 29,905, forward strand.
GGAATGAAAACTATAGTTAATCATTGGTTCTATGTGCCTATTCATAGCCTCTTTTCATGGTGCTTTCCTTTCTTTGCTTGTTTTATTCTTTTATTCTTGTTGAAGCTTCCTATTGACATATGGCCTGGGTGAAAATCCCTTCATTTTTCTTTAAACATTGTCCAATTTTAAGATTTTTTTCCCGAGTAGTGAACACCTTTCCACCAAAAAAGCATGTATCATCATCGTCGTTTTCCCTGAAATTTTACAAATTCACAAAAAAAACATTATATCTTTGTGAATTGTTCTATTTTTAGTTTTTCACAAATAGTGTGATTTTAAAATTTTCTCTGATCTACATACTTGAATCTATCATTTGTTTTTTTGTAGGATCTTACCTATGGTGTTTATTTTTTTCCTTATGTTAACGCAAAAATGGGATTCTTATAGAGAAAATATTCCTGTGGCTTGGGGTAGAACCACAACAGATAGAGTGACACTAGAAATTAACTCAATTCTCAAATATGTTATATAAATATGAAATTCTGACAAAAAAAGGATAAAGTCCTTACCTCAACCGGATGTCTTAAGAAGACCATCGCTGAGCTCTTGATCCAATTCCCTTTACCTACAACTTCTCCTCAATAACCAAGGCATGCGAGCATATAAAATATATATATATATATAATGTTAGCATCTACTCTAGCATAATCCATTTAACATGTATGAAGCAAATATACCCATTGAACATAATATTAACATTTGCACATGTATTGGATGAGAAAAGAGTATATGTTAATGGAAAAGTTTTCTGGAGAATCCACAGTATCCATTTTTCAATGTCTACTACGGATTCTCCGGAAAACTTTTCCATTAATATACCTCACCGCAGAAACTTACGAACGCAAAGAGTATTTATATTGATATAATGAACAGAAGTACATAGTGACAACCTGCTATTGACAACTTCTCAAAACCGAGAAACTTACTCTCTCCACGTAAGCCTCCATCGCTTCAATCCTACATGCAATGGAAAGATCACAAGTTGAAGGAGTAATTGGGTTCCACCTTCACAAGATAAAGAAGAGCTTGGAAGATGAACATAAGAGGTTCAATCTAACGCTAATAAAGGGATGCAGACTAAAGACATGGCAATGGGAAAATTTATCTAGAGTTTCATTACTCTACAAAAAATTGCCCCCAAAATGATTCACAATGGCTCAATATATATCCCTCAAAGGAGATGGAGGGTTGAATTCGATTGTTTCCCAATATATGGAAGGCCAAGGATCATAACAAGGATGTAGCGTTGTTGGCCTACATGTATCAACAAATATATGATTTTTGGGATTTTAACTAGGCAAGGTGTTAAGGTGAGTCTGCAAAGGGTCAAGGTAGAACATCAAGGAATGTTGCATAGGGTGTGTAAAACCATGCTATAACATATTCCCCCTAATGTATGAGGTAAGAGGGATGATCACGATGGCTTAAATACATTATAAATACAAGAAGTGGAGTAGTGGAGAGCCAGCAGGAATAACTAGACACTCATCAGAATATTACAATATTGACTTTGTATACATGAATGCGAATTTGAAGTACATAGTATTCCCAAGTGAACATACATACAATAGATGTGCATGGCCTTGAATAGGAAGTACATAATAGGAAATGGTTGTAGCCATGAACAACAAATAATGGAGTCTAGTTTGTGAATCAACTAAATACATATGGTATATCCTGGAATACAAACTGCTATGTCATGAGAACTAAGGTTCCATAGGTAATTTCATGAACAAGGGTGGTATCATATATGATGACGGCACTATATTATAAGGTCTTATACACGAACTACTGATGGAACATGTCCCATCAAGCGAAGAAATGTATTGGAGTTGAACATGATGAAACATCATCTAACTACTGATCATTAAGGTATACCATTAATAGACTCAAAACAACCCATCAATGATGAAAATGGTTGTCAAGGTATCGAGTACATTCAACAAGTGTGAATAAAGGTGTTGAGGTCGAACACTTGCAGAATCCATCAATCAAGAGGCATTGATGTATTTCAAAATATTGATTATTAGAGGACCTACCACTGATGACTGCAAGTCTCAAGGTACTCATATAACTCTAGATCACAATTCCATAATAGATGATCTGAATTTCATGGAATGAGATCTAGTGGAAGGAGAGTATTAAGGAATCCCTCATCAACCAACATGAGGTGAGTAGAAAGTTTGAATGATTTGGAAGAACTCAAATGACCAAGATATGCATGGACTAATAACGATGTGCATTTCTCATGTGCACCGGATGCAAGTAGTACACAAAATACACCCTTTGAATAGTAGCCAAAGATGAAAATTGCAGATAAAGGCGAGGAAACCACTAATGGGGTCTAATGGAATCCAATACATGCCACAAATCCTAATGTGTGAATAGATTTCTTTCCATCGAACATAAGGGAAACCACTCAGTCAACGACCAATAATGAGGTCTCATTTGGTGAGTTCAAGGTCACCTATCACTAATCAAAGTAGGTCCAGGGTGCTAGGTAGGACAACATCTCCATGTGAATTTGGAATGCATTAATAAAGGGATTGCCGACATGCAAAGTCAAGAAATATGAGGAATGGTATACTTAGGTATATAGACTACCTTTGAACAAGAGCACAAGTAAGATGGATAAACTTAGGCAGCATAGACTCAATACTAAATATTGACATAACTTTGTGATGTAGGAGGCATCAATAAAGTCTTCATAGGAACTGGAAGCTTAACCATTTGGAGGAGTATACTCTGAGTAATGAGTTCATTTTCCTAATACCATACTAAACCAAAACCCATGATGGATAGACTTAACATCGATGCTCTGTTCAAAGGAGACATGATTGCTACTAATATAAGACAATATCATTTTCTCATCCAATTGTTTATGTTTTTTTTAATTTTTTTGTCTTTTTCATGTATTATAGAAGCCTGGAAAAAGAATAAAAGAATTCTTATAGTACAAAATAGAGGAAATGAGTTTCGCCATTAAACAAACTAGTTCCATCTAGTCAAACATATATATGCTCAATGCAGGATAATTACACTTGGGGGGGTTCTTCCTTTGGGATAAGGTAAAAACAAGCTGCAAAGGTTAACTAGTAGGCTCTTCTTGAGTAGGATTGAGAAATTCTTGGGAAATTTGGATTATAATGATAAAGTGGGATCCGGAATTAGGATAAAAAATGCAAGAATACTAATGGTATGCAATTACAACTTGATATAAAGGGAGTCCCTATGGCTGATATCCAAAATAAAAGATGAAAAGAAACATGAGGTTTCAATGTAAAGTAATGGTGGGACTATAAGGGACTCTTGGGACGAAGGAGGAGATTTAGTGTGGGCATTGAATGAAAAGATGTGTTCTAACTAGGGTACACATGGTCATGAAAGCACTATCACTTAAATAACGACACTTCTGTAAGAATCTAAAAGGTCTTGTATCGCTAAAAAAATGGGTTCATACATAAGGTTTATGAATCATGGCCATGGGATAATGAAAAGATGAAACATAACGAGATAATATCCTATATGCCAAAGATGATATATACCTCTCAGAGTCATGAAAACACTAAGAAGTAGTGAAATTTGTTATGATTCGGAGAAATTTCTTGAAAAAGTATCTCACACCACCATATTAGTCCATAAGGTTCATAAAATATTAATGATTGGTGTGATAAATTAATGATAAAGTGGGTAAAAAATTCTATAAATTGTAAAAATATGAATTTTGTTGGCCCTAAAAAAAGATAAACGGAATTTTGCTCGGAGAAATGAAAATTTTGGTCGCAAGATGAGCAAAGGTAGTGACAGAAGTAGCTGCAACAAAAGAGGAGAAGAGCAAGTTGAAACGAGGAGTTGGACAGAGTTTTGGGTAAAAGGTAGTTAGACTAATAGTCTATTTTTGGAATGAAGACTGATTGTAAGTTGGGCTGACAGTGCCTATATTTAGATGTAACAGGATGTTTTCTATGTGCAGAACAACCTATCGACTGACAGTTGAGAATCAATCAATGGTTAAATCAAGAATTGTAAAATATTATCAAGTCAATCCAAGTTGTCTGTGGGTTAGGGCATATTAAACCTATCATAAGATTAGAAGGGAGAGATAGAGAAAGAAGAGACAAATACCAAAAACCTAAGAGCATCAAGCAAGTAAGGAATTCATTGATTGTAAAGAATATCTAAAGAAGATTCTATAGGTTGTGTGCATAGACCAAAGGAATTCAAATATTATTCATGCCATATGAAGAGCGCCTTTGTGGTTTTTCCCGAATGGGTTTCTACGTTAATTATATCTATTCATGCCTGTGTCTTTATGTATATGATGAATGAATGTCTATCATGAATGAACTTGCAAAGTGTGTCAACCATATAGTGATATAATAAAATGGAATGTTGATTCATGTGTGCTAGAATCTATATATATTTTACATATTTTTTATGTGTGTCAATGGATCAATATGTTGTATTCTCTGATATATGTATGATTCCATTCCATGGGTTATGTCACGTGAACTGATTATGATGTGATAGAAATCCCCTTCCATAATTGTAGAGACCTGGTTCTAGCAGTTCCCATAATATATCTTAGGTGAAACCTCATATGCGCCGCATTTGTTGTCGACGAAGTCATACTCTGTCTAGCTGGTATCTTAGGATTTGTTAACAAACAGGGAATTATGAACGTAGGTCAACTAAAATCACACCAATAAATGGTTTCGTTGTTGGGGTATGAATCATTGTGATGACGATTTGTTTTGGAACCCAACAAAACCAGAAATTTAATACTAGGTTGATTACAAAGCACAAGAGTTTGCACATGGTTATTGAAGCTAGCAACTGAGAAGAAAAATTTTCAAGGTGGAGAACCTACAAAGTGGAGTCTTTGGTTGATCCAACGGTTGAAAAGAGTCAGTAATCCTATATTGAGGGCTGTCTACTTTTGGGTTGATAGTATTCTAGAATGATATATTACTGAGATTGTAGTCGATCCTATTAGGCCAAATAGTGAAACATAAAGAGAATTCTTCCAGGAACCTAGAGGTATCTATTTCAAATCCTTGAAACTGTGTATAAAGATGCTAATATGTGAAAAGGGGATTATGAGAATGGATTCCAACAGATAAATATTTATGCGTGTACTCGGGGTAATGTCGCAAGAAATATTGTTAGAATAATGTACCAAAATAGGATGATATGTTTCCTATTGATAGTAAGACCGATCAAGAAGGTGGACACCTGAGGAGTGGGAGAATATTTCAATCGGGAAAGAGAAGAAGAACTGCGACAAGAACAAGAAGTTGTAGTGCGACCGAAAAAAGGGACTATGGATTGGCACCACATATCGACGGAGAATCTTGTGACAAAGAAGAGGAATATTGATTGATATATAAAGAAGAAGAAGAAGAAGAAGAAGAAGAAGAAGAGGTACCAGATCTAGATAAAGACTGCAACATACCTACGACCCCACATACATCTTCAGAACCTGAGGTAAGACCTAAAAACACATCACCAAGTGGTTTTACTAATCATAATAGCAGTAATAGTAGAAATAGTAATCAAGGAATTCCTAGTGGAACCTTTAATTCACCAATACCAAGAGTAAATATTATGGAAATAAGTGATATAAGGTTACCTATATTCAATGGGAATAGCTTAGAGGACCCTGAGCAACATTGGTTCCCATGAGAAGCTGTATGGACAATGTGACAGGTCCAATATTAGTCAATAAAAAGAGCCCATATGATCACAACCCTTAGAGGTCGTGTGCTTGACTGGTATAAAAAATTCTCTATGGTTCTAGAAGGGATCCCTCAGAAATCATTATATCGGATCCGGACGGGATTGATAGAAGAATTCAAGAATCCGAAATCTAAGTCGCAATGCATCACATAATTAAAAGAGATCAAACAGTTGTCAACTAAGTATGTTTGGGACTTCGACCAAAGATTTAAAACTCTAATGGCTAAAGTAATTTTTCAGGTGTCGGATGTCCAATATAAAGAATGGTTTATTGTGGTGATGCTACTGCATATGGGTATTCCTTTAATGCAATAGGATATTGTATCCTAGAGTGAAGCTCTCGATCTCACCATGAAATTGGAGGCTTCATTGGTTAGAAAAACTTGTACTAGAATGATGCAGATCCAGTCGCAACTTGCTAACCTCATGTTGAAATTACAAGAAATCAAGAAAGGAAAAGAAGTACAGGAGGAAATATGGTGTACAAGATGCAGATCTGAGGGCCATCATAAAGATTCATGTCCATCATTCATGAACTATCTTGCACCAGGAGCACCAAATTCGATAATTACAGAAGGAATTCCCTGGTGTAAGAATTTGTCAAACCAGAGGACATCAGTCAAAAAAATGCTTATATTTACAGAAAATAGTAAGTGAGCCAACCAGCCTATACTATAAATTCTTTTGATCAGTTGGTCACGACGAGAAAAATTACAGGCCATATAATTTGTTGCAGGAGAAAACAGTTGACACATACTTGATGAAAATTGATGAACATATCCAAGATGAGAGAGTGCAGGAACAGTTCCCTCAACCCAGGGGGGATGGAATTTTTAGAGGTTGAGGACGAGGAGGAGGATTTGATCACAGAAGGGGACAATTCATTTATTATAAATGTGGACATCCTAGACATTTTTATAGTGATTTCACTAATTCATTTTCAATGTTTTCATATTGTAAAGCATTTGACCACATTGTCAAATAATGGACTTATTTGATTTCTATGTGGCAGGCCAGAAACATGGGAAACCAGAACCTACCTCAAAATGTTAATCCAAACATTTAGAATGTTTATGTTGAACCGAGGGAGCCTAATATTGTTGGTGTGACAAGAAGAGGTGTTAAAACTAGAGGATATCAAGAAGTGCCATATGAACAACAAAGAGTTTGACCAGCACCACAAAAGAAAGTGTCATTTGATGTCCAGAAAGAGAAGGAAGTGTTCTTTGATGCACAACATGAGTTCATCGACAGAAATAAAGCATCAACTTCCAATGTTGTCCCAATGTTGAATGAAGGACCAATATTGGAAATTCCTCAATGATTCGAACAATTATTTCAAAGAAAACCGACCGAAAAGATCAACAAATTGAAAGGTTTCTTTAATAGTTGTTTAGAATAAATAGAAGATAAGGATGTTGTAGTAGAACTAGCATCTTTAGGAGAAGAAACTCAAGTAAATGTGCAACCAAAAAATAAAGTTAACCACATTGGAAAAAGATTAAAAACTGGTCGCAAGCTAGTGATGAATGTCCATATAGGTGACTATGACATGGATTATATTATTCTTGAATTGGGCTCAGATGTGAATATTATCACTAGAAAGACATGGGAAAGTAGGGGAAAGCTGAGACAAGTATGGTCTCCCGTTCAACTGATATTATCCAACCAGTTGAAGGTTTTGTTTATTGGTTGACTGACACAGGTTCCTGTTGAGATAGAAGGACTTAGGACCTATGCAGATTTTGAAGTTAAAGACATTTTTTATGATACAAATCCATATCTCATGCTTCTGGGGATCAATTGGGCTATTGAAAATAAAACCATTATAAATTTCAAGAAGAGGATATTAACATTTGAGGATGCAGAACTGAGGGTGGTCACACCAAATGATCCTCATGAAGGCCAGATATATGCTGAGCAAGTAAACTGTGAAGTACATGATGGATATATAGATCATATCTACAATATCACTTCTGTGAGGGATGACTATGTTAATCCGACATCCGATGGAAAAATAAGTTGGTGAAGTATTAGTTCCTACTCATCGAACTCAAGAAAATATATAGAGATCTAGTAGAACCGATTACATGAAGTATCAATGTGGAAATGTGCAAGAATCACAAAATATGTGTGACATGTAGGTACTGAGGCATGTGATCTACTTAGCTATGAAGTTTTACCTAACTTGGAATATTTTCTTACGGAGTTTGAAGAGAAAGTATTTTAACCTCAATGCTTGTTAGCCCTGGATTTTTCAATGAAGGATATGCCTGGAAGATGGTGGGTTTCTCATAAGTAGTCTATTTCAGAATGGACTCGATGTTGGAGATTATTGGAAATCCGATTTGGAGAAGAGGTGCTCTAGACTAGTCAAAAATATACAAGACTGGCTAACCCTATCAAGCATATTGAGCATTTTCGTGCAACATGGGAGACATCGCCGCAACAAGAATGGGTCCACCAGTTTGCAGACACCTTAGACATGATACCAAGAAAATGGTATACACCGTTGGAACTACGACAAGAAACAATTGACTGGGAAGAGTTAGTTGCCACTTTCACACATACATTTGAGTTTGTTGATGATCATCCAATGATTGATTTTTCTTTACAAGTAATCAAGACTAAGATATTTGAAGACATTCTTGTGTTGATGACAAATTTCCATTAGAGCAGCGCGACCGTTCATCATTGGATGGAGTGCTACAATATAACAAGTGAACCTGATGATGATGATCCACACAACATAAATATTCCCGAATTTGAGGGTACTCGAGAAGAGGAGGGGTCAGGCGTACCAAGTGACAAACTTTTGAAACCTTTTAAAGTAAAGAAAGTAATTATTGGTTCTCTAAAGAACCCAAAATTTTACAATATCAGAGACTATCAGGATGATAAGATCGTAGGAAAGATTACTATCTTATTACATGAATTCCAGGATCTATTTCCCACAAAATTTTCAGGATGAATGGAATTTTTGGCGATATGGTAGAAATGAAGATTCCCCTAAATCTCGACACCAAACCTAACAAATAACGACCATACAGACTCAATCCAAGATACAAAGAAAAAATCAATATAGAGATAAATAGAATGCTAGATGTGGGCATTATAGAACCTATCAAGGAATTTGAATGGAGTAGTCCTATGGTAGTACAAGGCAAGAAAACTGGTGAAGTTTGTATTTGTGTCAACCTGAGGAAGCTGAATGATGCCTTCTTTTATGATCCATTTCTAACCCCATTTACATATGAAGTGTTGAAGAGCGTCAGAGGACAAGAAGTATATTCATTTACTGATGGATTCTATGGTTACCATGAGATCAAGATTGCAAAGGAAGATCAGTACAAAATGACTTTTGCGACAGAATGGGGATGCTTCCAGTATACGGTAATTCCCTTTGGACTCAAGAATGCTCCTACTATATTTTCTACAATAGTCGTAGCTACTTTTAAATATTTCATCCATAAATTTCTTGAAGTATACTTTGATGACTGGATGGTATATGGGCTAGTAAAAGATCACATTGAGAGTCTTAGACTAATGCTCGACTGGTGTTGACAGTTCCATATTTGCCTTTATTTTAAAAAGTGCATTTTTTGTGCCCCTTTGGAATCTTGTTGGGTCATGTGGTTTTTCGAGATGGAATACTGATGGATCCTGCAAATATTACAATTATTTTCGACCTACCACCACCATCAATAATAAAACATTTGAGCACTACCTTAGTACATATGGGGTATTATATAAAGTTCATCAGAGAATATGCAGAGGTTACAGCCCCTCTGGAAAAATTGTTGAAGAAAGATGTAAAGCTCCAGTGGAATGAGCAATGTCAAGAGAGTTTGGATGTTCTTAAAAATAAGATGGTTACAACACCTATATTGGCATTTCTATACTGGAAAAAAGAGTTTCATGTACACGTTGAAGCATCGTCTGTAGCACTTGTTGTTGTACTTGCATAGCTAGGAAAGGGTTTTATTGATCACCCTATTGCATTTGCTAGTAGAAAACTGTCAACAATAGAAAATAATTATACAACTATTGAATGAGGACCTGCTATGGTATATGCTTTCCAAAAGTTCTAAGATTGTATACTAGGAGGATACTTCAAAATGTATACAGACCATTTTGCATTGAAGTATTTGGTCAATAAGACAGCGTTGGGGGGGCATATTTTTCAATGGATTTGTCAAACCAGATCAACTAAATTAAGGGTCGTACCATCTATCGAGGTTAGAAAATGGAGAAGAACCTGTGAGTCTCAACTATAGTCTTCCTAACACAACTATTTGCAATTAAAATGATTGATGATCACTACAGAGATATTGTACATCTGTTTAATATAGGATATGCACCTGAAGGATTTACTATAGCACAGTCGTTAAGGATTTACTAGATCAAATCATATATTCGTGAAACTTAAGTTATATGGTATTAATATCAAATCATAAAATAAACTCGTTAAGGTTGAAATCGTGATTTCTAAAAATGGTTGATGTAGATTTGATCGTATAATCGTTACTTATATTTTAATTTATATAATAACTATATAAATATATGTCTATTTGAAACTTTATGAGGAGAATCAAAACAAAATCGAATATAAGATTAATTTAATATTTTTTTATTTTTAAAAATTTATTATATTATTAAAATATAATACAATATACTTTAAAATGTTTATATAAACATTTTATAAAAGCATAAAATCAATAATTAAAAATATATTTTTAAATGATAAAATTAAATTTAAAATAAACCAAATTATTATAAAAAGTATATATCCATTTAACATCTACGTTATATTATTATTAAGATTATATAAAAACCATGCACACTTTTTAATTTTTAACAAAATTGTAATTTTAACAATAAAAATCTCCATTTCACTAACAATTTTGTCATCAAATTCTCACAAATTTAACCAACAAAAATACAAATAATCTAAAATTGAACTCGGTCTGTTATTCCAGTTTGTAGGACCGTTTTTTTCTTGATGGTGGCAACTTGCATTTTGTTCTTATCTGACAGATTCTTATGAATTCTTTGCTAGTTTTTTTTGGAGATACTAATGCTTGGGCATTTCTGGATTATTTGATTTTGTTCTACCCTTGATATGATGCCTTCGCTGATATTAATATGCATCTTTTTGCATTTTGGTGATCTCAAGCAACATTCTAAGAGCTTGACATGCGGGCTGTTTGGCCTCTTTTTATTTGGTAATGAAATGGATTTGGATATGAATTTTCTTCATTGGATGGCCTGGAATTGGCCAATTTATTAGCTGCTGATTTTTTTATCATCTTTTGATATACATTTTTGAGACTACTTCAGCCAGCTAGTTTTGCTCTGGTTATTTTTGCATGTGATCACCTTAGACACAGTTGATCTGACCTGAATGATCAGGAATGATGAAATAAGTCTGCTAAGATCAGACTTAATTGCTGCACGGTACTTGATTTCTTTTCTGCTGAAAAGTTTTGGTGAACATTATGATCTTTATGAGGATATTTTGTATGTAATGACAACTTTTCAGTTGGATCAGTTTTGGATATGGTTTTAGATTTTGTGCTCCTTCTAAGGCAAATATTATTATGTAATGAGAACTTCATAGTTGAATTTTTGTATAATGGACCTTGAGGGTCATCTGCTGAATGTGAATAAAATATTTACGATTTTTTTTCTTTGGAAAAAAAAAAAAACCCAACTTAACGTTTTTCAATCACTTACCAGAATGGAACCGTCAACCAAAAAAGTGTATTACTATTTCAGTCATAAATATTTGAAAGGTGGAGTACAATTGGAATATAACAAGCAAATAATTATAAAAAGGACCAACAGATAAAACAATTCCGAAAAGTTGAGCCTAAAATTTCATAATGATTCTATTGTGTCCTTAATTTATTAAGTATAGATTTAAGGCCCATGTGCACCCCAGCACATGTCATTCGCTCTTTTATCATTTTATTTGAAGATCACTATTTGTATATTATTCAAACATTTTTTAATTACTTATCAAAAGTGGCATTGTTATTTAAAAGCACTTTAATTAGTTGGAGTCAATCATTTACCTTCGAGTCTACTTCACTGTTTAACATTAACTTTTACAAATATATACATAACTATTATTTTTTTTCCACAAAAGAAAATGTGTGGTTTATTTATATGGGAAATAAATCATTTTTTTGAGATTTTTTTTATTCAGTAATTTAAGGTTTTGTATACGTTTTGAAAGTAAATATTTTAAACATCAATTAATGATATACAAAAAAACAAAACATAAAAATATATATATAGATCAAGTATCTATGTATCTTAGAAAATCACATAATTGATGAAATGTCAAATCATAAAAAAAAGTACTTTATGTATATCCAACAATCAATCTATATATCCCATGAAAGTTTTGGATCGATTGCAATTTCCTACTTATTTAACATTTTCTATGTGTCATATTTTCTCCTCAAACTGTAGGCCTCCCTTTAACAGTAAATATGTTTGAGTCTTCCTTTCACAAAGATGTGATAAAAGGTGACAGACTGGAAGGTCTCCATCATTTAGATGATCTTCTCATAAATTGGCACCAGTAAGATGTTTTTTGGTTTCATCCTATTCTTCAGTTAATCAATTAGAAGTTTTGAATCTCCAAACATTTGGACCTATTGCACCCCTTTCACAACTAGTAAGAGTGATGGAGAGCTTTGAATCCTATAATTATGCTTCGTTATTTGTGCAAGGCCCCAAATCAACTATGAAAGAAATCTAACAAGAAACTGATAAATGGAAAATACCACCTGCACATCCAACAACATGGCCATGTAAAGCTGCATCATCAAAATAGATACAAGGAACTGATACATCAATAGATTATGCCACTATATTCCTAATAGGCTGGTGGATTTTGTCTTTTGGAAATAGATTAAACATTGCATAATCATTGGAAGCGCATACATAAGGAGTATTTTGTCTTTCCTAAAAAATGACCAAATTTCTAGATAGCCAAACACCTCATATGACAAACACAAGCAAGGCCTTGAAAGCCTTAAATAAAGGATTGTGAAACTAGAATTCCAATACTTGTTCTACAGTGCTAGCTCCCTAGATGAGTTGTGTACCTTTAACATATGAAATGAGATCCTACACTTTGTTAGATGTAATTATAGTGGATAAAAAGATTTTCAACATAAAATCCTAAACCTAAATTTTATTCATTAAAACTAGCAAAAAAAATTACATTTCAGAAAACAACTCAAATTCCAAATAGCTATGCACCACTCACCTCTGCTATGTACCACCCACATTGAAAAGGTGGATCTTGTTATACTCTCGACATAACCATTATGTTTATAGAACATGATATTAAAATTATCTACCAAGTTAAGAACGAAAAGGATATTACATAATTTTTAATGAAAATTAGCGTTGCTTATTTTAATTGTAATTTAAAAAAAATATATAAAACAATAAGTGGATCAAATTGGTAATAAAGTAATTAGGCTTAAAAAAGCTATCAAAATTATCTTTAGAAAGAAAAAGTTATTATATTAATTCCGAATGATTAAGTTAAAATCAATTTCTAATGTATTTAAGGGTTAGCAATGTTATTAGATATTTTTCAGAAAGTCTAAAAGTTAAAACCAATTTCTAATATTTTTAGGGGTTAAGAATAACGTAATAGGAATATTATTAGATAACATTCATAAAATCTAAATGTAATGTGGAAAAGGTGAGATTGTTTTTCAAGGAATGCAACTCATCATTATTGAACTTCTTAGAGGGAATCATTTACATCATAATTTATTATTATTAACGAGTTAGTTGGATGCATGATTTAAAATTAAGTGTACTCTTTGTAATGTTATATGAAAGATGTTTCTTATTCACTAAGTATAAGGGAACATTAAAAGGAAAAAGAAAAAAAATGAGAGAATATTAAAAAGAAAATACAAATGTTTTTTTAGATTTTTATTATAACTAAAAATTGGTTAGATGTTTTAGTAAAGGATATTTTTGTTCATGTACTTATATCAATATTATACATAAATGATCAAGTCTTACTAGAGTGATTGGTATTCGATTCTCGAAGGGGTTTAATTTGTTAGGAGGCTTACATGGTTTGCAACTTGGTGGTGGTGGGAGGAGATACCAAAAGAAATCCAACCATGCTAAAGATTGGTGTGTCCCAAGCGAGGTGCAATCTTCGAGAGATTTTGACGACTTAGATGCCCTTGGGTCACGATTTCTCAGACCACTGGTTGCTCCTGCGAGTTAGGGAGATTCATGCAAACCAAACAAAATAGATACTATGAACAGGTGCACCAACTATACTAGAAACATGTGGGTTTTATACGTACCAATATGCACTAATGCTTCAAACTATTTTCCATAAGAAAATTTATAAGTATAACGTATTTTCAAAATCTTGGTGCATATTTTAGATATTGAAATGTGGGGCACCTATATCTATAATACACATTGGTGCTCGATAGTTAGATACATACCAAGGCCTTAAAAATATATATTGCACACCAGTGTGGAGTTTATATAATAAAATCAATAGAGCATTTACATATGTAAAATTATCAATGTGTAAACCATCTTCTACATTGTAAGTTCTTGTAATGGTGATGATAATAATAACTATGAAAACCATGGTTGTTCTTGTTGCAAAAATTAATGTTTTTCTACAATTCTCCCCATTAGTGCATATTGCACATTTAGTCACGCTTATGCATAAACAGGTATGAACTGCATCATTGAGTTGAAATGATAACCTATGCAATGATATTTTTTAGTGCCTAAATGTTTACATGGTGAGAAAATCGCACACACACACATTAATTATTGCATTAATGTGTTGTCTTTTTATGTAAATATACCTTTGTTCATGGTAATAATACAAATCACCCACATATTTAATAAAAATCTTATGACACTAGAAAAATGCAATATAATAAAAATTTCAATTCTAATATATGACTAAGAGATTCTTCATTATACAAAATGGGACAACATAGAGGTATACTATATATAAAATGCTAATAAAGAATTAGTACGTTGTTGGTAACATGTCATCATCCAAATGCGACAAAATGTCAACATTAAACAAAATATATGATTTTCAAAGACAAACATTCCAAAATATACAACTTGAAACATTCAATTTCAATGAACATTAGTCATTGTTCAAGTTGTTTGCATGCCTCATTTCTCCATCACTTTTCATGGATATTCTACTTTTGTTATTTGAAATGTTTCATTGATTGGCTTGATTTTGACATTATCTCTCTTCATGTTCATCCACAAACATAGAAATAAAGTGAAATGAGTGTATATGTGTTTATAGAATAAATTATAGGATTGCATAAGCTGAAAAACATACTATATCAACGATTTATTCATAAAAATAAACATTTTTTCAAAACCATTTATCATGCCAACTCTCTAGATTTTTTTTCTTATGGATTCACTCAATACTTTGTTTCCTACAAGATTTATATTCCATGAGAACTCACAAATTGAATTAAAGGTTTCTTATTTTCCATTAATTCTAAATTAAGACAAGTAAAACAACACAACTACTTGCCAATTGTTCAATTAACTATTGATACTCCAACATGTACTCACAACCCATACCTAATCTTATAAACAACCTAATTTTTCTTGCTCACATTGTCATGCACATCATCACATTTTCACATCACTTTCACCACTACTATCCCTATTTCCATGATCTCCATTATCTATGACCTCAAAATCCAAATTTGACCACAAAAGATACTTCACAAATTTTGACTAAAACATTGCAAACACGTCGCACTTTTCCCTAAAATTCCATGACATGGTCCTAAAATAGAAAAATGGTTATTTATAAAGACTGTTTTACTTCCAAAAGGATGTAGTGCCTGGAAGTAAACATCACTAACCTATTATTACCAAAAATATCATTTCATATAATCTCTAATACATATCATACTATCCTACCATTTCAACAATGAAAAGGGATAATTCACATTGGAACTAACTCTAAGAGATATACACATATTTTCCTATACATAAATCCTTGATGGCCATCCACTCCCTTCTCTTCATTATCAATACAAAGCAATGCTTTTATTTGTATGTTTTAGTATACTTTTCTCATTCTTGCAAAGCATATAATAGTTTAGAATATGGATATTGGTTTTGGAATTTTCTTCTATCATTTGATCCCATACTCAAGTGACACATACCTTTCAAGTAATTTCATTTTAGCATGGATTGGTGACAAAAATCCAACACCATATTTGGAAACCATACTGGGAATGAAAACTATAGTTAATCATTGGTTCTATGTGCCTATTCAGAGCCTCTTTTGATGGTGCTTTCTTTTCTTTGCTTGTTTTATTCTTTTATTCTTATTGTAGCTTCCTATTAACATAAGGCTTGGGTGAAAATCCCTTCATTTTTCTTTAACTATTGTCCAATTTTAAGATTTTTTTTCCCAAGTAGTGAAAACCTTTCCACCAAAAAAGCATGTATCATCATCGTTGTTTTTCCCTGAAATTTTACAAATTCACAAAAAAACATTATATCTTTGTGAATTGTTCTATTTTTAGTTTTTCACTAGTAGTGTGATTTTAAAATTTTCTCTGATCTACATACTTGAATCTATCATTTGTTTTTTTGTAGGATATTACCTATGGTGTTTATTTTTTCCTTATGTTAGCACAAAAATGGGATTCGTACAGAGAAAATATTCCTATGGCTTGGGGTAGAATCTCAACAGATAGAGTGACACTAGAAATCAAATCAATTCTCAAATATGTTATATAAATATGAAATGCTGACAAAAAAGGATAAAGTCCTTATCTCAACCGGATGTCTTAAGAAGACCATCATTGAGCTATTGATCCAATTCCCTTTACCTACAACTTCACCTCAATAACCAAGGCACAAGAGCATATAATATATATATATATATAGAATGTTAGCATCTACTCTAGCATAATCCATTTAACATGTATGAAGCAAATATACCCATTGAACATAATATCAACATTTGCACATGTATTGGATGAGAAAAGAGTATTTATTAATGGAAAAGTTTTCCATAGAATCTGTAGTATCCATTTTTGAATGTCTACTGCAGATTCTATGGAAAAAATTTCCATTAATATACCTCACAGCAAAAACTTATGAACTGAAAGAGTATTTATATTGATATAATGAATAGAAGTACATAGTGACAACCTGCTACCGAAAACTTCTCAAAACCAAGAAACTTACTTCCTCCACCTAAGCCTCCACCGCTTCAATCCTCCATGCAATGGAAAGATCACAAGTTGAAGGAGTAATTGGGTTCCACCTTCACAAGATAAAGAAGAGCTTGGGAGATGAACATAAGAGGTTCAATCTAACAACGATAAAGGGATGAAGACTAAAGGCATGGCAATGGGGACAAAATTATCTAGAGTTTCATTACTCTCCAAAAAATTCCCCTCAAAATGATTCACAATGGCTCAATATATAGCCTTGAAAGGAGATGGAGGGTTGAATTCGATTGTTTCCCAATATATGGAAGGCTAGGGATCATAACAATCGTGACTTGGCAAGAAAAACTCTAAATATTTTTAATTTTGAGCACAAAAATTGATGTATGTGGGATATAATGGATAAACATGTGTATACGTAGGATGTAGCATTGTTGGCCTACGTGTATCAACAAAAATATGATTTTTGGGATTTTAACTGGGCAAGGTGTTAAGGTGAGTTTACAAAGGGACAAGGTAGAACATCAAGGAATGTTGCATAGGGTGTGTAAAATCATGCCATAACAGATTCCCTCTAATGTATGAGGTAAGAGGGATGATCACGATGGCTTAAATACATTATAAATACAAGAAGTGGAGTAGTGGAGAGCTAGCCAGAAGAACTAGACACTCATCAGAATATTAGAATATTGACTTTGTATACATGAATGTGAATTTGAAGTACATAGTAGTCCCAAGTGAACATACATAGAATAGATTTTCATGGCCATGAATAGGATGTACATAATAGGAAATGGTTGTGGCCATGAACAACAAATAATGGAGTCTAGTTTGAATATCAACTAAATACAACTGGTATATAGTGGAATACAAACTGCTCTGTCATGAGAACTAAGGTTCCATAGGTAATTTCATGAACAAGGGTGGCAGCATATATGATGACAACACTATATGATGGAACCGACGATGGAACATGTCCCATCACGCCAATAAAGGTATTGGAGTTGAACACGATGAAACATCATCTTATTACTAGTCATTAAGGTATACCATTAATAGACTCGAGACAACCCATCGATGATGAAAATGGTTGTCAAGGTATCGAGTACATTCAAAAAGTGTGAATAAAGGTGTTGAGGTCGAACACTTGCAGAATCCGTCAATCAAGAGACATTGATGTATTTCAAACTATCGATGATTAGAGGATCTACCACTGATGACTCCAAGTCTCAAGGTACTCATATCACTCTAGATCATGATTCCATAATAGATGATCTAAAGTTCATGGAATGAGATCTGCTGGAAGGAGGGTATTAAGGAATCCCTCATCAACCAACATGAGGTGAGTAGGAAGTTTGAATGATTTGGAAGAGCTCAAATGACCAAGATATGCATGGACTAGTAACGATGTGCATTGCTCATGTGTACTGAATGCAAGTAGTACACAAAATAAACCCTTTGAATAGTATCCAAAGATGAAAATTGCAGATAAAGGAGAGGAAACCACTAATGGAGTCTAATGGAATCCAAGACATGGAACAAATACTAATGTGTGAATAGATTTATTGCCATTGAACATAAGGGAAAACACTCAGTCAATGACCAATAATGAGGTGCCATTTCGTGAGTTCAAGGTCACCTACCACTAATCAAAGTAGGTACAAGGTGCTAGGTAGGACAACATTTCCATGTGAATTTGGAATGCATTAATAAAGGGATTGACGACATGCAAAGTCAAGAAATATGAGGAATGGTAGACTCAGGTTTATATACTTCCTTTAAAAAAGAGCACAAGTAAGATGGATAAACTTAGGCAGCAAATACTCAATACTAAATTTTGACATAACTTTGAGATGTAGGAGGAATCAATAGAGTCTTCATAGGGACTAGAAGCTTCAACTAGTCGGAGGAGTATGCTTTGAGTAATGAGTTCATTTTCCTAAGACCATAATAAACCCAAACCCATGATGGATATACTTAGCATTGGTTCTTTGTTCAAAGGTGACATGATTGCTACTAATATAAGACAATATCATTTTCTGATCTGACTGTTTATGTTTTTTTTTTTTTTTTTGGTAATTTTCATATTGTAGAAGCATGGAAAAAGAATAAAATAATTCTTATAGTACAAAATAGAGAAAATGAGTTTCGCCATTAGAAAAACTAGTTCCATCTAGTCAAACATATCTTTGCTCAAAGCAAAGAGATGCGTGCAGGATAATGACACTCGGGGGGATTCTTACTTTGGGATAAGGTAAAATCAAGCTGCAAAGGTTAACTGGTAGGCTCTTCTTGACTAGGATTGAGAAATTCTTGGGAAATTTGGATTATAATGATAAAGTGGGATCTGACACTAGGCCAAAAATGAAAGCATACTAATGGTATGCAATTACAACTTCATATAAAGGGAGTCCCTATGGTTGATAGCCAAAATAAAAGATGAAAAGAAACATGAGGTTTTAATGCAAAGTCATGGTGGGACTATAAGGGACTCTTGGGCCTAAGGAGGAGCTTCAGCGTGGGAACTGGATGACAATATGTGTTCTAACTAGGGTACACATGGTCAGGAAAGCACTATCAATTAAATAATAACACTTCTATAATAATCTAGAAGGTCCTGTGTCGCTAAAAAATGGTTTCATACATAAGGTTTATGAATCGTGGCCATGGTATAATGAAAAGATGCAAAAAAAATGAGATAATATCCTATATTCCAAGGATGATATAAACCTCTCGGAGTCATGAAAACACTAAGAACTAGTGAAATTTTTTATGATTCAGAGAAATTTCTTGAAAACGTATCTCACACCACCATATAGTCCATAAGGTTCATAAAATATTAAGATTAGTGTGATAAACTATATAAGGTGGGTAAAAAATTCTATAAATTGTAAAAATATGAATTTTGTTGGCCCTAGGAAAAGATAAACATAATTTTTTTCGGAGAGATGAAGATTTTGGTCGCAAGATGAGCAAAGGCAGTGACAGAAGTAGTTGCAACAAAAAAGGAGAAGAGCAAGTCGAAACGAGGAGCTCGACAGAGTTTTGGGTAAAAGGTTGTTAGACTAATAGTCTATTTTGGGAATGAAGACTGATTTCAAGTTGGGCAAACAATGCCTATATTTATATGTAATAGGATGTTTTGTGTGGGCAAAACAACCTGTCAACTGACAATTGGGAATCAATCGATCGTTAAATCAAGAAGTGTAATAAACCTATCATAAGATAAGAAGGGAGAGATAGAGAAAGAAGAGATAAATACCAAAAACCTAAGAGCATGATACAAGCAAGGAATTCATTGATTGTAAATAATATCTAAATAAGAGTTTGTAGGTTGTGTGCATAGACCAAAGGCATTCAAATATTATTCATGCCATATGAAGAGTGCCTTTGTGGTTTTTCCCGAATGGGTTTCTATGTTAATTATATGTCTTCATGCATGTGTCTTTGTGTATCTGATGAATGAATGTCTATCATGAATGAACTTGTGAATTGTTTCAACCATATAATGATATAATAAAATGGAATGTTGATTCATGTGTGCTACAATCTATATTTATTTTACATATTTTTTTATGTGTGCCAATGGATCAATATGTTGTATTCTCTTATATATGTATGATTCCATTCCCTAGTTTCTATCACATGAATGGATTATGATGTTATAGAAATCCCCTTCCATAATTGTAGAAACCTGGTTGTAGCAGTTCCCATATATCTCAGGTGAGACCTCATATGTGTCGCAGTTGTTGTTGATGAAGTTATACTCTGTCTGGATGATATCTTAGGCTTTGTTGACAAACAGGGAATTAAGAACCTAGGTCGACCGAAATCACACCAACAAATGGTTTCCTTGCCAGGGTCTGAATCATTGTGACAAGGATTTTTTTTTGCACCCAACGAACCAGAAATTCAATGCTGGGTTTATTACAAAGCACAACAATTTGCACAAGAAGAAAGTAAAGGATCACAACTGAACCTGCATAATGGTTGCAAAGATACCTTTACACAAACATT
This sequence comes from Pseudotsuga menziesii, assembly GCA_001517045.1. NCBI lineage: Eukaryota > Viridiplantae > Streptophyta > Pinopsida > Pinales > Pinaceae > Pseudotsuga > Pseudotsuga menziesii. Next base: position 50,961 of record LPNX010763184.1, read on the forward strand.
CATGATATTTTCTTTAGTGAATATCCCATCGTATTACATGAATGGTTATTGAAGCTAGCAACTAAGAAGAAAATTTTTCCAGGTGGAGAACCTACAAAGTGGAGTCCTCAATTGATCCAATGGTTGAAAAGAGTTAGTAATCCTATATTGAGGGTTGTCGAATTCTGGGTTGATAGTATTCTAGAATGATATATTACTGAGATTGTAGTCGATAATGATTAGGTCATATAATGAAACATAAAGAGAATTCCTCCAGGAACCTAGAGGCATCTATTTCAAATCCTTTAAATTGTGCATAAAGATGCTAGTATGTGAAAAGGGGATTATGAGAATGGATTCCAATAGATAAATCTTTGTGCATGGACAAGGGCTAATGTCGCAAGAAATATTGTTAGAAGAATGGACCAGAATAGGGTGAGATGTTTCCTATTGATAGTAATACTGATCAAGAAGGTGGATACCTGAGGAGTGGAAGAATATTTCGGTCAGGAATGAGAAGAAGAACTGTGACAAGAAGAGGAAGTTTCAGTATGAATAAAAAAAGGGACTATGAATTGGAACCACATATCGATGGAGAATCTTGTGACGAAGAAGAGGAATATTGATTGATGTATACAGAAGAGGAAGAAGAAGAGGTACCAGATCTGTATAAAGACTACGACATACCTATGACCCCACATACATCTTCAAAACCTTAGGTAATACCTAAAAATACATCACCAAGTGGTTTTATTGATCATAATAGTCGTAATAGTAGAAATAGTAATCAACGAATTCCTAGTGGAAACTTTAATTCACCAATACCAAGAGTAAATAATATGGAAGGAAGTGATATAAAGTTAACTAGATTCAATGGGAATGGGTTAGAGGACCCTGAGCAACATTGGTTCCTATGAGAAGTCATATGGACAGAGTGACAGGTCCAATATTAGGCAATAAAAAGAGCCCAGATGATCACAACCCTTAGAGGTCGCGCACTTGACTGGTATAATAAATTATTTGTGGTTCTAGAAGGGATCCCTTAGAAATCATTATATCAGATCCAGACGGGATTGATAGAAGAATTCAAGAATCCTAAATATGAGTCACAATGCATCCCATAAATAAAATCGATCAAGCAGTTGTCGACTAAGTATTTTTGGGACTTCGGCCAAAGATTTAAAACTCTAATGGATAAAGTAATTTTTCAGATGTCGGATGTCCAATATAAAGAATGGTTTATTGTAGCGATGCTACCATATATGGGTATTCTTTTAATGCAATAGAAGATTGTATCCTAGAGTGAAGCTCTTGATCTCACCATGAAATTGGAGGCTTCACCGGTTGGAGAAATTGGTACTAGAATGATGCAGATCCATTCGCAACTTGCTAACCTCATGTTGAAAATACAAGACATCAAGAAATGAAAATAAGTACAGGTGGAAATATGGTGTACAAGATGCAGAACTGAAGGCCATCATAAATATTCATGCCCATCATTCATGAACTATCTTACACCAGGAGCACCAAATCCGATAAATACAGAAGGAATTCCCTAGTGTAGGAATTTGTCATACATGAGGATATCAGTCGAAAAAATGCTTATATTTATAGAAAATAGTAAGTGAACCAGGCAACCTATACTATAAATTCTTTTGATCAATGGGCAACGACGAGAAAAATTATAGGCCATATCATTTGTTGCAGAAGAAAACAATTGACACATACTTGATGAAAAATGATGAACATATCCAAGATGAGAGAGCGTAGGCATAGTTCCCTCAACCTAGGTGGGTGGAATTTTTAGAGGTCAAGGACGAGGAGGAGGATTTGGTCATGGAAGGGGACAATTCATTTGTTATAATTGTGGACATCCTGGACAGTTTTCCATAGATTTCACTAATCCTACTTCGATGTTTTCATATTGTAAAGCATTGGACCACACTGTCAAAGAATGGACTCAGTTGATTTCTATGTGGCAGGCCAGAAAAATGGGAAACTAGAACCTACCTCAAAATGTTACTCCAAAAATTCAAAATATTTATGTTGAACTAAGGGAACCTAATATTTTTTTCGTGACAAGAAGAGGTTTTAAAACTAGAGGAGATAAAGAAGCTCCATATGAACAACCAAGAGTTCGACTAGCACCACAAAAGAAAGTGCCATTTGATGTCCAGAAAGAGAAGGAAGTGTTCTTTGATGCACAACATGATTTCATCAACAAAAATAAAGCATCAACTTCCCATTTTTTCCCAATGTCGAATGAAGGACCAATATTTGAAATTCTTCAATGATTCAAACAATTATTTCAAAGAAAACCGACAGAAAAGATCAACAAATTGAAAGTTTTCTTTAAGAGTTGTTTAGAATAAATAGAAGATATGGATGTTGTAGTAGAACTAGCATATTTAGGTGAAGAAACTTAAGTAAATGTGCAACCAAAAAATAAATTTAACCACATTGGAAAAACACTGAAAACTGGTCACAAGCTAATGATGAATGTCCATATAGGTGACTATGACATGGATTATATTATTCTTGACTTGGGATCATATGTGAATATTATCACTAGAAAGACATGGGAAAGGAGGGGAAAGATGAGACCATTATAGTCTCTCGTTTAGATGAGATTATCCAACTAGTAGAAGGTTTTGTCTATTGGTCGACTGACACAGGTTCCTGTTGAGATAGAAAGACTTAGTACCTATGCGAATTTTGAAGTCATAGACATTTTTTATGATACAAATACATATCCCACGCTTCTGGGGATTAACAGGGCTATTGAAAATCAAACCATTGTAAATTTCAAGAAGAGGATATTAACATTTGAGGATGAAAAATTGAGGGTGGTCGCACCAATTGATCCTCTTGAAGGTCAGATATATGTTGAGTAGATAAACTGTGAAGTATAGGATGTATATATATTTCATATCTACAATATCACTTCTACGATGGATGACTATGTTAATCCAACAATCGATGGAAAAATAAGTTGGTGAAGTATTAGTTCCTGCTCCCCGGACTCAGTAGAATCTATAGAGATCTAGTAGAACCGATTACATGAAGTATCAATGTGGAAATGTGCAAGAATCACAAAATATGTGTTACAGGTAGGTATTGAGGTTTGTGATCTAGTAATCTATGAAGGTTTACCTAACTTGGAATCTTTTCTTACATATTTTGAAGAGAAATTATTTGAACATGCTTGTTAGCCCTAGATTTTTCAATGAAGGATACACTTGTAAGATGGTGGGTTGCTCATAAGTAGTCTATTTCAGAATGGACTCAATGTTGGAGATTGTTGGAAATCCTATCTGGAGAAGAGGTGCTCTAGACTGGTCAGAAATATACAATACTGACTAACCCTGTCAAGCATATTGAGCATTGTCATGCGACATGGGAGACATCGCTACAACAAGAATGGGTCCACCAGTTTGTACACACCTTAGACATGATACCAAGAAAATGGTATACGCCATTTGAACTATGACGAGAAACAGTTGAATGGGAAGAGTTAGTTACCACTTTCACAAATACATTTGAGTTTGATGATGATAATCCAATGATTTATGTTGCTTTACAAGTAATGAAGAATAAGATATTTGGAGACATTCTTGTGTCGATGACAAATTTCCATCAGATCAGCATGACCATTCAACATTGGATCGAGTGCTAAAATATAACAGGTGAACTTGGCGATGATGGTCCACACAACATAAATATTCCTAAATCTGAGGGTACTTGAGAAGAGGAGGGTTCAGGCATATCAAGTGACAAATTTTTTAAACCTTTTATAGTAAAGAAAGTAATTATTGGTTCTCCAAAGAAACCAAAATTTTCCAATATCAAAGACGATCGGGATGATGAGATCTTATAACAGGTGAACCTGGAGATGATGATACACACAACATAAATATTCCTAAATCTAAGGGTACTTGAGAAGAGGAGGGTTCAGGCGTATCAAGTGACAAATTTTTTAAACCTTTTAAAGTAAAGAAAGTAATTATTGGTTCTCCAAAGAAACCAAAATTTGCCAATATCAGAGACGATCGGGATGATGAGATCGTAGGAAATATTACTATCTTATTACATGAATTCTAGGATCTGTTTCCAACAAAATTTTCAGAATGAAAGGGAATTTTTGGTGATATGGGAGAAATGAAGATTTCCCTAAATCTCGACACCAAGCCTATCAAACAACGACCATACAGACTCACTCCAAGGTACAAAGAAAAATTCAATATAGAGTTAAATAGAATGCTACATGCGAGAATTATAGAGCCTATCAAGGAATTTGAATGGATTAGTCCTATGGTAGTACAAGGCAAGAAAACTGGTGAAGTTTGTATTTGTGTCAACCTGAGGAAGCTGAATGATGCCTTCCTTTATGATCCATTTCTGACCCCATTTACAGATGAAGTGTTGAAGAGCGTCGGAGGACAAGAAATATATTCATTTACTGATGGATTCTATGGTTACCACGAGATCAAGATTGCAAAGGAATATCAATACAAAATGACTTTTGTGACAGAATGGGGATGCTTCAAGTATACGGTAATGCCCTTTGGACTCAAGATTGCTCCTACTATATTTTCTAGAATAGTCGTAGCTACTTTTAAATATTTCATCCATAAATTTATTGAAGAATACTTTGATGACTGGATGGTATATGGGCTAGTAACAGATCACCTTAAGAGTCTCAGAATGATAATTGGTTGGTGTTGACAGTTCCATATTTCCCTTAATTTAAAAAAGTGCATTTTTTGTGCCCCTTTTGGAATCTTGTTGGGTCATGTGGCTTGTCGAGATGAAATACTGATGGATCCTGTAAATATTGTGATTATTTTCGATCTACCACCACCCTTAATGGTAAAATAGTTGATCACTAGCTTGGGACATACAAGGTATTATATAAAGTTCATCGAAGAATATGCAAAGGTTAAAGACCCTCTAGAAAAATTGTTGAAGAAAAATGTAAAGCTTTAGTTGAATGGGCAATGTCAAGAGAGTTTGGATGTTCTTAAAAATAAGATGGTTACAACACCTATATTGGAATTTCTACACTGGAAAAAAGAGTTTCATGAACATGTTGATGTGTCATCTGTAGCGCTTGGTGCTGTACTTGCACAGCCAGGAGAAGGTTGTATTGATCACCCTCTAACATTTGCTAGTATAAAACTGTCGACGATAGAAAATAATTATACTACTATTGAATGAGGACTTTCTATGGTATATGCTTTGTCATGTCCCCATCTTTTGGGACATTAAAAGTGCTAACCATGATGAAATTCCTAGGGGCTCAAATTGACATTAATTATTCTTCCTAGGAAAAATATTGCTAGTAATTATTTTGAGGCATGTATTTAATTTAATTTCATCCTTTTATTAATTATACAATTAAATGATGTGGAAGTAAACTTGCCAAGTCAAGTAAGCACTAGAGTCCAAAAATGTTGCCAAAAATGTGAAAAGAGGAATATTTCAGGAAAAGTAGCATAAATCCAAGAAGCAGGGTAAAACAGGAAAATCAGGAAAGTATGAAAAGAAGGAAAGTTCAGAAAATAAGGAAAGTCAGAAAAAGAGGAAAAATAAGGAAAGGAAAAGAAAATAAAATAATGGAAAGTATGTCCACTCATGGGTGACCTATTCTCACAGGTCACCAAGCCAAGTAACTTGCTCAACATGTCAACATTAATTCTATAAAATAAGTATTTCAACTCCATTATTGAGTTTGGTTGATGATTTGATTGCTTAATGCGTATGTGAGCATTACTTCTAAGTGTTGTGCCTCAGACTACTGGGAGATGAGCCCCAACCTTCCATTCCCCTCTCCTTCTATCCCCTTTATCTTCCATTGCAGGTGTGGAGTGCTAGCTTGCAGACATTGAAGTATTGTTAGAGTTATTTTCAGCCTCCATAAAGTTCAAGTTGATCTCCATTGAATCCCATGCTTCGCCTATGCTCACAACCCCTTGTTGGTCATGATCCGGGCCTCCTGCCCCTTATTTTTGGAGCATCATTGGAATGGTCAGTCCATAATGTAAATCCTGTTCTGTAGTTTCATAATATTCTGAAAATTACATTTATTAGGTCAATAGATCTCTGCCTATAGAGAATATTGTCTCAGTTTTTCCAATAAGGCCTTTTTTATCAATGTATGGGGGGTAAATGAATAAAAATGAGTGCTATAAGAAATATGCCATGCCGAGGAGGTGATTGAAGAGTGTTTAATTTTTCATCAAGCTTATATTTACCTATTTTACAGTGTTGATGTATATGTAACTTTGGAATGTATTCTTCTATATATTTTATATTATTGTAACCCGATGTTTATTCCGGGATGTTTCTATTATGTATTTGAGTC